>JALPQI010022682.1:0-10759 GCA_025490895.1 Thaumatotibia leucotreta
AGCTAAAGGTCTTAAGTACAATTTTATAAATTAAGTAGCTATAAGTAAGGCATGATAAAGGTAAATTGGGCGTGCATTCAAAAAATATTTACAATTATCGATTAAAGTGACTTCAAATCGGTCTCTTTTTGGTTAAGAAATTTTACGGTTGCACCTAATCATATCGATTTTTTTTATGGAAATGGTCAAAAAAAGTTGACTAAAATTTATTGAACAGTGTTTCTTATTATTATATTGATAATTAATAGATCAGACACTGGGATATTTTTATCAAAAAATACCTGATATAAAACCGGGGTAGTTATTTTTCTACGAGAAAACGTATGGCTATAATGTTCATAACCTAAATTATTCAAAAATAAGTACATTTACGGCCGTTTAGTTAGGCTAAATAATTATACCTAGCTTAATGAAAACGCCTGCAGTTATCAGCATTGCGCTAACATAACAACATACTACATTACAGAATTATTCCAACCCCGGTGCCAATGTAAGTCAGTGTGTCAATGCTATTTTGCCCGAAGAAGGTAGTAAACGACAAAACAATAGGCCGAAATCGATAAGTTTTCTCTGAAAAACTGCAGTACTTAGTATTTGATAGTTCTGGAAAATTCCTCCAGATGGCGCTTGCGAAAGTTTTAATTTTGATCTTAGTGCCATCTAGCGGTATGTTCAGGAACTGGCGAAACTTTTACCTAGCCACTTAAGAAAACTAAGTCGGTATTTAGTAGTTCTGAGAAGAACCTATAGATGGAGCTCATAGAAAGTCGCCAGTTTAAGTTTAACGCCACCTAGTGATACTCAGACGAACTATTAAGCAAACTTTGCTAGCACGTTACCTAGCTTAAGGTAGTTTTGTCCGCGGCGCGTTATCGCCGTAGTTACCCATAATTTCCATAGATGGCGCTGTTAATCTAAACTTGTTGACGTATGGTTTGCAATTTGCAAACAAACTTAATTTTATACAATTTTCTAAGACTGTCTAAGCTCATTAAGTTATTATTATCATATTTTTGTAGTACTCATTAGTGTTATTCCAAATTATACTAATGCGTAATCTTCGAAAAACGTATGCATTGTAAAATAACCTTACATTATTACATCGACTATATGTATTAATATTGTATAGGTATGTATGTAGATCTCAAGCCATTTACGGAGTGTATGAACCAATAACTCAATCAACAATGTTACGTTAGTAACGTTTCCGCGTCTTATCAATGCATAATCCACATTTATTTACGAGTTTTATGAGTTACATGACCGCCACTTGTCAGTCGTCGCTCGGTACTCGCTCCGCGCGGTCGATACAATTCAGCATGGAATTCGACCCCACAGGTACTTCAAACATTGTAATTAATATAAGTTAGTAAAATGGTAAATCTATACAGGATGGCATTTGGGTCGGGTAGCAAGAGTGAACACGTGAACAGGGTACTAGAGATGGTCATACTAAGCAACTTTCACTAAGGAGAAAACCATGAAATCCTGTAAAAACAACTCCTAATTATGAGTTAATTGATATTTAACTATCGATTAGGGCTCAATTACCTCATGATTAGGAGATTATATTCGATTCTCGGTTATCTCTGTAGTAAAAATTGCTCAGACTTACCGTCCGGTCCCTAATATCCTGTTCACTCCTGCTCCTGCTCCTGACGCAGATGTCATCCTGTATATTTACCAAATTTATTTTATACTACATCATCTATTATTCTCTAGCTATCGCAGTAAATATACATATTCGATCGGTTAATCTTCGAATGTTTACAATTAGTTAAGTATGTTTATCATTAAAAAGTAAGGCCAGCCTATAATAATAAAATTATAAGTAGATTGTCGAAAATGAGAACATCCGCGGCAGAACCAAAGTAACCGAAATAGCTCTCCGAATCGCTTAACTGAAGAGGCAGTGGGCGGGGCACATTCCGCGTAGAACCGATGGCCGTTGGGGCGGGAAGATTCTTGAGTGGCAGCCAACGTACCGGAAGGCGTAGCGTGGGTAGGCCCCCACAAGGTGGACTGATGACCTGGTGAAGGTCGCAGGAGTCCGCTGGATTCGGGTGGCGCAGGATCATTGTGGCAATCTTTGGGGGAGGCCTATGTTCTGCAGTGGACGTCTTTCGGCTGATATGATGATGATGAGACTAAGAGTTGTTTTTAAGTAAAGCGAACGCTCTGTAAATTATTATTTATTCAGATGTATCTAAGTATGTCAAAATAAAACTTTCACCTGCTTAAAGTCGGCAACAATCGCCATCAGAATTTCAAGAGGGGGCAGAGTGCTCATAAATATCTGAGCTAAACGGACAAAGTGGAGCGTTTTACTAAAAAAAATCCCATTTATTACCTACGTTTGTTGTGTTATGTTATGACTACGTAAATGTTCAATATTTGCTTATATTTGCATTAGATTCAGTGTCAAGTTTATCAATAGGTCAGCAGCATGTTTGTTTGCCTCAGATATGCATCGAGTCCACAGATCACTTATCTTTAGATAGAGCGTATATCGACTGGCGGTGTAATAAGATTAATAAGTATACCTAGATATTTTTTCTAGCAGGAACGAGAGATTAACAAAATTAAACATCATCATAACGTCGGTTGACAAGCAAAACTCACTAAGTACTTATCAAATGCCTACTTAAAATAAAGCTCGTATCTCAGTTCTGATTTAATACTGACATAAGAGGATGCTAAGAGTAGTGACATTTTTTATAGTGAGTTTTGCTTGTCAGCCGACGATAATACTTACCGATAAACCTCAAAATAGTTAAAAAATACTAGTAAACAATACACGTTTCTAAGTATAATTAATAATATAAGTCAGTGATTCTTGCCTTTTTTATAAGGAGAGGGAAAATGCATGATACCCGCATACAACCCGGGTATACGCATACCCATACCATACCCATATAACCATGGGTATTACCCACATAACCACCTCATTGCTCACCCGTACTCATTCCGCCTTGGCAAAAAGTAATCTAGTTAATTCCTTCTGTAAATTACTTTTCAAAGTCATATTAGTCAAAGTCAAATGATTCTTTATTCAAATTGGGATAGCAATAAACTCTTTTTCCCCTCACTAGCTCGTAAAGCGCTCGTTTATCGTTTAATACGAGCGGGTAAAAACGCTTTTTACACACTTGTGAATAAAGTAATTTGACATTGCTCTAATTCCTATAGCCCCCTACTGCCTAGTATAAGTGGATCTGTATGACCGTAGTAAACATGCGCAATCGGAGCTCACATGTTAAATTGGTGTTGTCATGGGTGACTTTGTAAGCCATTGGCTATATTTAAATTCCAGAAGTAACTCTATTCTACGATACGTTTCGACATTGAGTTTTAAATGGTTTCTTTAAGTTAATTTACATTTGGATGAGATTTGTAATCATATTTCCTCGCGATAGTGAGGGGAAAAAAGTTGTATTACACTTGGCGGCAAAGTTTGTTCAACTCTCGTGCCTTGAGACCTTCGCAATGCTCAAGATTCCAGTTTTTGAACCACTCGCTACGCTCGTGGCTCAATTTTGGAATCTTTCGCTAGCTCAGGTCTCAATATTGGCACGACAGTTAAACAACAACTTTGCCCCCTTGTATAATAAATAACTATTTTTTCTTAGTTACACATAAAATTAAAACCACTTCCGGTTCTAAGGCTACACCACTGACCCGAGAAGAACAGGTACATTCAAGTGCAAAATTCAGTATCGAAAGAATCCGCTCATAAATATGTTACGACGTTCTTATTAGACAGAATTAGAGTGCACTGGGACATATTTTTGAACATTTTTGTATACACCTTATTTTGTCTTTGACTGTACGTGTACTTCATAACCTAGATTACGAAGTATACATACCTAATATACCTATATAAAAATAATCGGAATATTGCCCAACTCTGCATGTCTTTGCCAAGGCTTAACAATTACTTTATGCTCCATTTGACAGCTGAATTTGAGCGCTTTGACCATTCGAAAAACATCCTCTTGAATACGAAATTATTTTTCATCACACTTGCTGTCTAAGCGTGCCATTGCTTGCGCGCGTAGCGGGAGTAATAGAAAAGTGAAATTCCCTAGGGAGTAATAGAAATGTCAGTACGTCATTTAATAATATTATGTCTTAAAACTTATTTTTTGGTTGGCAAGTGTGATGAAAAACATTGTGTGTATCACGGTCGGTAAGCGGAATACTAACTCGAGTCATAAAAGCCTAAGTTTAATTACTAACGAGAGTTCTAACACTCTCGTTAGTAATTCCGTACTTACCTCCCTTGATGCACAATGTACTAATAGGTACTCTTTTAAATGTATGTCACTGTCATTATCTCTCGTTTCAACATTTCAGAGCACCAACACGTCCGCTACAACCCGCTCAAAGACGAGTGGGTGCTGGTGTCCCCTCATCGCTGCAAGCGACCCTGGAGCGGTCAAACGGAGGAGGTCCCTGACGAGGCTCCCGACCCCAACAATCCACTTAAAGCTGGTGCCGTTAGGGCCAATGGACAGGTAGGATTCCGGCTAGAGAAGGCCGCAGCAGAGCGCATTTGCTAGAACACCAATATGTCCGCTAAAACTCGCTCAAAGACGAGTGGGTGCTGGTGTCCCCTCATCGCTGCAAGCGACCCTGGAGCGGTCAAACCGAGGAGGTCCCTGACGAGGCTTCTGACCCCAACAATCCACTTAAAGCTGGCGCCGTTAGGACCAATGGACAGGTAGGATTCCGGCTTGAGAGGGCCGGGGCAGAGTGCATTTGCTGGAACACCAATATGTCTGCTATAACCCGCTCAAAGATGAGTGGGTGCTGGTGTCTCCTCATCGCTGCAAGCGGCTTTGGAGTGGGCAGATCGAGAAGGTCCCTGAGGAGGCTTCTGACCCCAACAACTCACTCAGAACTGGCGCCGTGAGAGCCAATGGACAGGTAGGATTACGGCTTTAGAGCGTCGGGGCAGAGCGCATTTGCTAGAACATCAATATGTCAGCTATAACCCGCTCAAAGACGAGTGGGTGCTGGTTCCCTCATCGCTGTAAGCGGCCTTGGAGTGGGCAGATCAAGGAGGTCCCTGACGAGGCTCCAGACCCCAACAATCCACTTAAAGCTGGCTCAGTTAGGGCCAATGGACAGGTAGGATTACGTCTTGAGAGCGCCGGGGAAGTGCGCATTCGCTAGAACACCAATATGTCAGATACTACCCGCTAAAAGACGAATGGGTGCTGGTGTCTCCTCACCGCTCCAAGCGGCCTTGGAGCGGACAAATCGAAGAGGCCTCAGACCCCAACAGTCCACTCAGAGCTGGAGCCGTGAGGGCCAATGGATAGTTAAGAGTCCGGCTTTAGAGGGCCGCGGCAGAGCGCATTTGCTAAAACACCAATATGTCAGCTATAACCCGCTCAAAGATGAGTGGGTGCTGGTGTCCCCTCATCGCTGCAAGCGACCCTGGAGCGGGCAGAACGAGGAGGTCCCTGACGAGGCTTCTGACCCCAACAATCCACTTAAAGCTGGCGCCGTTAGGGCCAATGGACAGGTAGGATTACGGCTTTAGAGCGCCGGGGCAGAGCGCATTTGCTAGAACACCAATATGTCAGCTATAACCCGCTCAAAGATGTGTGGGTGCTGGTGTCTTCTCATCGCTGCAAGCGACCCTGGAGCGGGCAGACCGAGGAGGCCGCTGACGAGGCTCCTGACCCCAACAATCCACTTAAAGCTGGCGCTGTTAGGGCCAATGGACAGGTAGGATTACGGCTTTAGAGGGCTGCAGCAGAGCGCAGTTGCTAGAACACCAATATGTCCGGTACAACCCGCTCAAAGACGAGTGGGTGCTGGTGTCTAATCATCGCTGCAAGCGGCCACTCTAAAGTGGGCAGATCGAGGAGGCCGCTGACGAGGCGCCTGACCCCAACAATCCACTTAAAGCTGGCGCCGTTAGGGCCAATGGACAGGTAGGATTACGGCTTTAGAGCGCCGGGGCAGAGCGCATTTGCTAGAACACCAATATGTCCGCTATAACCCGCTCAAAGACGAATGGATGCTGGTGTCTCTACACTGCTGCTAGCGACCCTGGAGCGGTCAGACGGAGGAAGTCCCTGACGAGGCTCCCGACCCCAACAATCCACTTAAAGCTGGCGCCGTTCGGGCCAATGGACAGGTAGGATTACGGCTTTAGAGCGCCGAGGCAGAGCGCATTTGCTAGAACACTAATATGTCCGCTAATACAACCCGCTCAAAGACGAATGCTGGTGTCTCCTCATCGCTGCAAGCGGCCCTGGAGCGGTCAGACGGAGGAGGTCCCTGACGAGACTCCCGACCCCAACAATCCACTTGAAGCTGGTGCCGTTAGGGCCAATGGACAGGTAGGATTTACGGCTTTAGAGCGCCGGGTCAGAGCGCATTTGCTAGAACACTAATATGTCCGCTAATACAACCCGCTCAAAGACGAATGCTGGTGTCTCCTCATCGCTGCAAGCGGCCCTGGAGCGGTAAAACCGAAGAGGTCCATGACGAGGCTCCCGACCCCAACAATCCACTTAAAGCTGGCGCCGTTAGGGCCAATGGACAGGTAGGATTACGTGTTTAGAGCGCCGGGGCAGAGAGCATTTGCTAGAACACCAATATGTCTGCTATAACCCGCTCAAAGATGAGTGGGTGCTGGTGTCCCCCCATCGCTGCAAGCGACCCTGGAGCGGTCAGACGGAGGAAATCCCTGACGAGGCTCCAGACCCCAACAATCCACTTAAAGCTGGCGCCGTTAGGGCCAATGGACAGGTAGGATTACGGCTTTAGAGCGCCGAGGCAGAGCGCATTTGCTAGAACACCAATATGTCAGATACTACCCGCTCAAAGACGAGTGGGTGCTGGTGTCTCCTCATCGCTGCAAGCGGCCTTGGAGTGGGCAGATCGAGGAGGCCGCTGACGAGGGTCCTGACCCCAACAATCCACTGAAAGCTGGCGCCGTTAGGGCCAATGGACAGGTAGGATTACGGCTTTAGAGCGCCGAGGCAGAGCGCATTTGCTAGAACATCAATATGTCAGCTATAACTCGCTCAAAGATGAGTGGGTGCTGGTGTCCCCTCATCGCTGCAAGCGGCCCTGGAGCGGTCAGACGGAGGAGGTCCCTGACGAGACTCCCGACCCCAAAAATCCACTTAAAGCTGGCGCCGTTAGGGCCAATGGACAGGTAGGATTCCGGCTTTAGAGCGCCGGGGCAGAGCGCATTTGCCAGAACACCAATATGTCCGCTATAACCCGCTCAAAGACGAATGGATGCTGGTGTCTCTACACTGCTGCTAGCGACCCTGGAGTGGTCAGACGGAGGAAGTCCCTGACGAGGCTCCCGACCCCAACAATCCACTTAAAGCTGGCGCCGTTAGGGCCAATGGACAGGTAGGATTACGGCTTTAGAGCGCCGAGGCAGAGCGCATTTGCTAGAACATCAATATGTCAGCTATAACTCGCTCAAAGATGAGTGGGTGCTGGTGTCCCCTCATCGCTGTAAGCGACCCTGGAGCGGTCAGACGGAGGAAATCCCTGACGAGGCTCCAGACCCCAACAATCCACTTAAAGCTGGCGCCGTTAGGGCCAATGGACAGGTAGGATTACGGCTTTAGAGCGCCGAGGCAGAGCGCATTTGCTAGAACACCAATATGTCAGATACTACCCGCTCAAAGACGAGTGGGTGCTGGTGTCTCCTCATCGCTGCAAGCGGCCTTGGAGTGGGCAGATCGAGGAGGCCGCTGACGAGGGTCCTGACCCCAACAATCCACTGAAAGCTGGCGCCGTTAGGGCCAATGGACAGGTAGAATTACGGTTTTAGAGCGCCGAGGCAGAGCGCATTTGCTAGAACACTAATATGTCAGCTATAACCCGCTCAAAGACGAGTGGGTGCTGGTGTCCCCTCATCGCTGCAAGCGGCCCTGGAGCGGTCAGACGGAGGAGGTCCCTGACGAGGCTCCAGACCCCAACAATCCACTTAAAGCTGGCGCCGTTAGGGCCAATGGACAGGTAGGATTACGGCTTTAGAGCGCCGAGGCAGAGCGCATTTGCTAGAACACCAATATGTAAGCTATAACCCGCTCAAAGATGTGTGGGTGCTGGTGTCTAATCATCGCTGCAAGCGGCCTTGGAGTGGGCAGACTGAGGATCCCTGACGATGCTCCTGACCTCAATAATCCACGTAAATCTGGCGCAATTAGGGCCAATGGACAGGTAGAATTTGCTAGAACAATATGTCTGCTACAACTTATGTCACTGTCATTACTGCAAGCGACCTTGGAGCGTGCAAATAGAGGAGGCCGCAGGCGAGTCCTCCGACCCCAATAATCCACTCAGAGCTGGCGCCGTCAGAGCCAATGGACAGGTATTAATAGGCATGATTCTGGCCTTAGAAGGCCGTGGCAGAGCGCATACGCTAGAACACCAATATGTCTGCTATAACCCCCAACAATCCACTTAAAGCTGGCGCTGTTAGGGCCAATGGACAGGTAGGATTACGGCTTTAGAGCGCTGGGGCAGAGCGCATTTGATAGAACACGCTCAAAGACGAATGGATCCTGGTGTCTCTACACTGCTGCTAGCGACCCTGGAGCGGTCAGACGGAGGAAGTCCCTGACGAGGCCCCCGACCCCAACAATCCACTTAAAGCTGGCACCGTTAGAGCCAATGGACAGGTAGGATTACGTCTTTAGAGCGCCGGCAGAGCGCATTTGCTAGAATACCGATATGTCCGCTATAACCCGCTCAAAGATGAGTGGGTGTTGGTGTCTCCTCATCGCTGGAAGCGGCCTTGGAGTGGGAAGACCGAGGAGAGCCCTAACGAGGCTTCTGACCCCAACAATCCACTTAAAGCTGGCGCCGTTAGGGCCAATGGACAGGTAAGATTACGGCTTTAGAGCGCCGAGGCAGAGCGCATTTTCTAGAACACTAATATGTCAGCTATAACCCGCTCCAAGACGAGTGGGTGCTGGTGTCTCCTCATCGCTGCAAGCGACTCTGGAGCGGTCAGACGGAGGAAGTCCCTGACGAGGCTCCCGACCCCAACAATCCACTTAAAGCTGGCGCCGTTAGGGCCAATGGACAGGTAGGATTACGTCTTTAGAGCGCCGAGGTAGAGCGCATTTCCTAGAACACCAATATGTCCGCTACAACCCGCTCAAAAACGAGTAGGTGCTGGCGTCTCCTCACTGCTGCAAGCGGCCCTGGACCGGGCAGACCGAAGAAGTCCCTGGCGAGGCTCCCGACCCCAACAATTCACTTAAAGCTGGCGCCGTTAGGGCCAATGTACAGGTAGGATTACGGCTTTAGAGCGCCGGGG
Organism: Thaumatotibia leucotreta; assembly: GCA_025490895.1. Classification (NCBI taxonomy): domain Eukaryota; kingdom Metazoa; phylum Arthropoda; class Insecta; order Lepidoptera; family Tortricidae; genus Thaumatotibia; species Thaumatotibia leucotreta. The sequence continues at coordinate 9,317 of JALPQI010022682.1, forward strand.
CAGAGCGCATTTGTTAGAACACCAATATGTCAGTTATAACCCGCTCAAAGATGCGTGTACTGGTGTCCCCTCACCGCTCCAAGCGACCCAGGAGCGGTCAAACCGAGGAGGTCCCTGACGAAGCTCCAGACCCCAACAATCCACTTAAAGCTGGTGCCGTTAGGGCCAAGGGACAGGTAGGATTACGTCTTTATAGCGCCGGGGCAGAGCGCATTTGATAGAACACCAATATGTCCGCTACAACCTGCTCAAAGATGAATGGGTGCTGGTGTATTCCCTCATCGCTGCAAACGGCCCTGGAGCGGGCAGACCCAGGAGGTCCCTGACAAGGCTCCCGACCCCAACAATCCACTTAAAGCTGGCGCCGGTAGGGCCAATGGACAGGTAGGATTACGGCTTTAGAGCGCCGGGGCAGAGCGCATTTGTTAGAACACAATATGTCCGCTATAACCCGCTCAAAGATGTGTGGGTGCTGGTGTTTCCTCATCGCTGCAAGCGACCTTGGACCGGGCAGACCGAGGAGGTCCCTGACGGGGCTCCTGACCCCAACAACCCACTCAGAGCTAGTGCTGTGAGGGCCAATGGACAGGTAGGATTACGGCTTTAGAGCGCCGGGGCAAAGCGCATTTGCTAGAACACTAATATGTCCGCTAATACAACCCGCTCAAAGACGAATGCTGGTGTCTCCTCATCGCTGCAAGCGACCCTGGAGCGGTCAGACGGAGGAGGTCCCTGACGAGGCTCCCGACCCCAACAATCCACTTAAAGCTGGCGCCGTGAGGGCCAATAGACGGGTAGGAATCCGGCTTGAGAGGGCCGCAGCAGAGCGCTTTTGCTAGAACACCAATTGTCAGATACAACCCGCTAAAAGACGAATGGGTTCTGGTGTCTCCTCACCGCTCCAAGCGGCCTTGGAGCGGACAAATCGAAGAGGCCTCAGACCCCAACAGTCCACTTTAAGCTGGCGCCGTGAGGGCCAATGGATAGGTAAGTCCGGCTTAAGAGGACCGCGGCAGAGCGCATTTTCGAAAGCACCAATAACCCGCTAGAACCGGCTATGTCGGGTATTTCCACCTCTATGATAGCCGAAGCTTTATTAAACATGCTGTTTTAAAGGCCCTCAAATCTTCCAATGAAAATATCCAACTCACCACATTTGGGCTTGTCCATTAATCACGTCATACAATTTTGGCCTGTTTTAGAACCCCCCACCCCCCATGGTGATATTTGGTGATATTTTCTGGTACTCTTACTACTTACTTACTCTTACCCCAGCCAATATGACGTGTAATTTTTTGCTAACTTAAGTAGTCCATTTAAGTACAGATGTAGTGAGAAATGACTTGCCTTCGGAAACGTTTGTCAACGTCATGCTGTTTCAGTCTATCTCACTGAAACTGACAGTAATAGCTGTCATGCTACTTCAGTCAGACTCGGTGACAC
>JALPQI010022683.1:0-19203 GCA_025490895.1 Thaumatotibia leucotreta
GTTGGGGACCAGGACTTTCTTTGGGTCGTAGCGCTAGAGGAGTAAGTAAGTTCAGCTATTAATATGGGAGACCTTTAATCGGCTCTGGGAAAGAATAATCTGTGTAGGAATAGCACCGGGCATAGCAATACGCTTAGATAAAAACGAAGAATTTATATTCTGTGACGAGTATACCGGTGTTTCGAGCTATCTCTCCATGGCCTCTTTCCTCGTGCAGCTGTATCTCGAGCTCGCTTACGACCGGGGGTTTTTGTCCCAAATTTGTTTATTGCCCTCGGAGAAATGGTTCGTTTTATGAGGAGGACCCCGTATAGTTGGAGAACGAGTGCGAGTAGAGAGATTATAAGAGATCTGTTTCCAAACCTTGTCAATACCACCAGTTTTCAGAAAGCAGGCCCGCGGATTTGAGTGTCTGAGGAATCCGGGGCTGGTCAAACATTTGTAGAATAATATGAGATATTACGTTACAGATTCCATTCATTGTCGAACAGGTCTTCGGTTTGGTGCAGTGTGCACTAAGTGTTCCTGCTTCTGCTGTATTGGATCGTGGGAGACTGCAGATAGTTTTTGAATATAGATACAACGTACAGATTTCCTATAGAACAATAGGACGCAGTTCCTTGTGACTCGGTCAGCCACTACAACGGATCCTCGATCGAGAACGAGGGGTTTGCAATCCCCCAGCTGCAGTAGGCACGTGTATGTCAATCAGGAACACCCGAAGCAGGAGCACCAGACTGTGGTTTGCAATGCTTCCGCTCGGCAGGCGGCGTCAGGGTGGTTGCCGGCATCAGCTTGGTTACTTACGTGATATGGGGGGGGGCCAAACTGACAAGAGTCGTTGGCGCTTTCGCGTTGGGCAGAGCTTCCGCCGTATGGCGAATATCGCGGGCGGTGGCATCATCCGGCCAGTTGGCAGCCGGCAGCGAGGCGTTATCGTGGCGTCATTGTATCGGCTTGGCGGGCCACTGTAGTTGCACAATGAACTTCATCGGACAAATTGTATTGTGACTTGTAGCGCCATTGCGGTGGTCGCGTGAATGTAGCGGTTTCGTGATCGGCAGCAACATGGAGGTGGGTTATACCGCCATGCCTGGACAGCATCAGTATCGAACGGCAGTATTATTACCTGTAATGTCATCATGGTGACTATAATTTCGTGGCCAGCGGTGTCCCGTGGCACCCGGTGAGGTCAATACCGATGGTGCCGTCGCGACGACTAGTGAAGTCGGGACCGGTGGCGTGGTTGCGGCAGCCAATGAGGCGAGGACCGGTGGCACCGTTGTAGCGCCCAGTGAGGTCGGGATCGGTAGCATCGTAGTGGCACCCCGTCAAAAAACGGGATCGGTGGTGCCGGCATGGCACTCAATGACGTTAGTACCTGTGGTACCCACGTGGCGAGCAGTGAGTTCAGGACGGGTGGTCCCACGTGGCAGCTAGTGACGTCGGGGCCGGCGGCACCGATATGGCGTCAGTGAGGTCAGGGCTGGTGGTCGGGACCGATGGCGTCCCCGTGACAGCTAGCGACGTCAGGCCCGGTGGCACCAACATGGCAGCCAGTGGAGTAGTCCCCGCCCCGGTGGCACCGTCGTGGCGGCCAGTGAGGTCGGGATCAGAGGCGCCCCCGTGGCGGCCAGTGAGGTCAGGATCGGTGGCGCCCAGGTGGCGGCCAGTGAGATCAGGACCGGTGGCGCCCATGTGGCGGCCAGTGAGGTCGGGATCGGTGGCGCTCAGGTGGCGGCCAGTGAGATCAGGACCGGTGGCGCCCATGTGGCGGCCAGTGAGGGCAGGATCGGTGGCGCCCAGGTGGCGGCCAGTGAGATCAGGACCGGTGGCGCCCAGGTGGCGGCCAGTGAGATCAGGACCGGTGGCGCCCATGTGGCGGCCAGTGAGGTCGGGATCGGTGGCGCCCAGGTGGCGGCCAGTGAGATCAGGACCGGTGGCGCCCATGTGGCGGCCAGTGAGGTCGGGATCAGAGGCGCTCCCGTGGCGGCCAGTGAGGTCAGGATCGGTGGCGCCCAGATGGCGGCCAGTGAGGTCAGGATCGGTGGCGCCCAGGTGGCGGCCAGCGAGATCAGGACCGGTGGCGTGTCGGTGGCGCCCAGGTGGCGGCCAGTGAGATCAGGACCGGTGGCGCCCCCGTGGCGGCCAGTGAGGTCAGGATCGGTGGCGCCCAGATGGCGGCCCATGAGGTCAGGACCGGTGGCGCCCACGTGGCGGCCAGTGAGGACAGACTAGACTCCTTGGGTTAATAGAATATCATTAAGCTAACTCACCAATCGATCCGAGAGCGGAAAACGTAAAGAATACCCAGGTCCAGCTGCAGCTCCCGGCGCCGGCGGCGGAGCGCGGGGTGGGCCCCGGCGCGCCCGGCCGCGGCGGCGACACGGCGGCGCACGGGCCGCCCCCGACCGGCGGCGCCGCGCTGCCCGCGGCGACACGATGATCGCGATGCACGTTTCCTCTCGTCGGGTGCGGAGCGGCTTACGTTACCGTATGAGAAGTAACGCGATTAAAAACACGCGTTAATCGGACGATTTCCTACTTTAAAAATCTCGGAAACGCCTACGACTGAACGACGGTAACGTTTAAAACACGATCGTGGTCGAGAACGTATTTCGCCAGAAAAAGTGGGTAGATCGAAGTCACTCTTGAAAATTGCGCGACGGACGTTATCGGTTCGAAAATACTTCGGGAGCTCGATTATTCGAAATGAAATTTTAAAATTCGAATCTTAAATTTTCGTCGTAAATATTTAACGATAGACCACTTTCTTGACGATTAGCGAAACACTTCAAATGACTTCCTTAAAATAACTTTTCTGTTCGTGCAGAAGTTCCGAAATATAATTACTGGGAATTAAGTCGATCGAGAAGTTAAAGACCACGTGTCGAATTTAAATAAAAATATGCGGACCTTCGGCCAAGACGGTCGACGAAACAATGAAATGGCGGCGAGTCGCCGGGTGCGAGCTGGTTGGTTACAGGAAGCTGTCTGGGCGGAAACTACGTCACAGCGGCGCGCTACGGGTTGTGGAGCGGCTTCATAGACGCTAGCGGCATCTATCGGTCATTGGGAGACGCTACGCTCTCACATCCTGAAGATCTCCGAAGTCGAACGGAACACATAATGTATGTGTTATCATATTATTACAAATGCCGATAGATTACAATCTTAATCACGAAGTTATAAGCTATCGAAAAATTGTGATCCGTAACATACTTACAATTTAACAGATTGAGTTTTGGTAAATTATAATCTGTCGGCACGAAATCGCCAAATAGTGAGTTATATCATGCATCGGATCGCACCAGTTCAAGCTCTCATTGTTTGAACGACTGAAACTCCGTGTACTCGGCGTCGTCATTTCTATGGATAAATCACTGAGAGCTTCAATTTGCACTTTTTATTTTATTTTTATATTTATTTGATTTTATTATAATTTATCAAAATTCAATCCGTTAAATTGTATACAATGTTTCAGTTGAAAGTTTTTACTTGTACAGTAAGCAAATATGGTTCACTTTCCATAGTATATGACGTCTTTGACACATATCGTGAAACACGTTCGCGGATATATTTTTACGTTAATATTAATAAATATCAACAAAACATTTAACAAAAAGTGTATGTGAACTTCATGTTTAAGGTTGGTGATAAAACCAAGATTGTTTTCTGAAAGGGCGTGATTATGAAATAATTCAAGTTAGCAGGTTCGATTACCTACCTTTTTTCTAATCGGATAACAATCTTTCGATAATTTATAATCTCCATGACCACTGTTTGTTTACGTTCAACAAACCTACGTTACGTATTACAATCTTTCGATAGTTAATAATCTCGCGAGTTTGAATCTAATGGCATTTATAATATTATGGTGACATATAGGTAAATACATTATAATCTCACAACACTAGAAAATCATGTACTTTATTTCACTGCCACCTGTGTTTAATTTCTAACTCTATGGCAAGTACACAGCGGCCATATTTGAGATCGACCAATCAGATAGGTGTTTGACAATGTGACGGTTTCAGCTCGACAGATTATAATCTAACGTAAAATAATATGTTAAATTGTAAACAGTATGGCGCAGTTGACAATATTTCGAAAGTTTACAATTTCGCTAGGTAAATTATAATTTAACGAAATTTACAATATTACGGTGACATATACACAACCCTATTACTATAAGGACGAGTATAAAATTTTTTTTCTCTCTTCGTGCGTCTATATTTTTAATTGACTGTTTCTTTGATGAACATAGAAAACATTCTTAAGTGTCTTTGGTACCTACTGAAATATTAATATATATAGCAATTTTTTGTAATAAACCTTTACACAAATATTTACTCACTTTATTTCTAGAGCTGACACCCGATCCGTTTATTGAGCGAGATAGTTGTATGTTCCCAAACTCGTCACTGAATGTATCTATGAGACTGTGTTTCAGTAAGCTGATGACGTCATTAGCGTCTTGGATCGTAGCTTCCTCTCTCAATCCTGCCCGAGCTCTGGCCTAAAATACAATTTCAAATTCAAACTGCAGCTCCAATAGCTCCATAAATCTATAAAGCCTTTATCTAAGGCAATACTCGTGTATAAACCTCCCCCACGGGAGAGGCACCGCCTAGTGTGGGGGTCAGTATAAATGTAACGTTTCTTAACCTTTTTTTGGAAATAAAATATTTGTATTTGTATAAGGCAGGGACCGGGACCGGTATTTTCTCCATACAAAAAGAACGGTCCTTTTTTCGTTCTTCGGTATATAATTCTAAGTTAATGGAGTAATTTAAAAATATGATACTGTAAATTACATAAAGTATTGAGTAGTTACATAAATAATATAAAACATTTTAAAATATTGGGCTTTTTGTAAAATAACGTGACAGTCGATCGCCAATCCTCTTGCCCAGCGTGGCGATTATGGGCATGTACCTCCTAATGCGTCTATACGAATAGTTTATAGGAGAGGCCTACGCCCAACAGTGGACTATCATAGGCTGATGTTGTATAGTGACGGTTGCTTAGAGTGGCCAGCCGCAGTCCAGGCCTACTACCGCGAAAACTGTCAATTTCGTGGATTTTTCTCTGTCACTCTACCAAAGGCGTCATTAGAGTGAGAGAGACAATTTTCGCGGTACCCCGTTCATTCCTGCGACATGCATGACCCAAAATCTAGTCCATTCAAATTTCAGAAGGAAAAACAACTTTACTTTTAACTGAATAAGGTGCAAATTCACCATGAATTTTATAAGGCCTAAACATGTTCTTTCCGTGGACCCGTCATTTATTTTGTATAGTTCCGGAAATATTATTTGACCGACTGTTATCTTACTTACGACCTTTTGTTTTGCGTTAACACTTACTAGACAATCAGCAGTCTAGCACTTGTCTATTGTTAATGATGCAAAACAAAAAGTGGTAAGTAAGATAAGAGTCGGTCAAATAATATTTCCGGAACTATACAAAATAAAATAATAAGAGTTGGTCAAATAATGTTTCCCGAACTTTACCTGCGTCAACCTAATGCAGGCTTCAAGCTGCCGCGTAGTGATCGGCGTCCCGTCGTCTTGGTGATTATGACGCAACTCCAAATAAAACTCCTGCAATACGTTCGCCGCATCGTTGCTCAGTTTCGGATGCACGTATCTCCGCGCGTAGGCGATGTACTTTCGAAGTAGGACTGGCGGTAGCGTGTCTATCACTTCTCCGGGTCTTAGACGTAATCTCTTGCTGTGAAACGAATTGAGAAAAAGTGAAATAACTGAAAAAAAAAAAAATTTTGGAATAGTTTTCGTGTGGAAAATTAAAGCAATCAACAAACGTGTAGTTATAATTAATGCTTATGATTAATTATTGACTGTGAACGAGGGAAAATTAAATTAGTCACAATGAAAGTGCTAATCTGGAAAATTAGCTTGATTAGATTCGTTTTTGATCACGGTGATTTCATGATAGGATTTACCCTGATCTTATTTACCTCAGAGATGCATCATTGTCACTTTGGCTGGTGTTGATTGTTGTGTTTAGGACATTTTTCGACGTCTTTTGCTTTTTGTGCCCCGAATGAAGTGCTAACACGTGTTCAGACAGCATAGCATCAATTTTCTGAAATAAAGTATAAAACATTTTACATACACAAGTTTATTTTAACGCGATAATAGCGGAACAGATTATTAAGATCAGAGAAGTCATATGCCGGACAAGAACGGCATTTGACGTTTTCAAAAAAAAATCCACTCACATTTTTCATTGTCATATTTTTTGTACAATCCATCGAAAAACAGGTCATCTTTATGTTGGAATTATTACTTTACAACCACGGTATTCGCTGACTAATAGAGAGCGTAGGCGCTTTCATTCGCAACTATTGCTGATTAAATAAATAATCACCAAATAAGATAAATAAACCGAATTCAACCGATTTTTTCAAGATCCCATCATCAGATCCCGACTTGGTATCGACGGCATCATATCGGGGTTATACCCGTAGGATTAAAGATAATAATTTAAAAATCTGTTCACGATTCTCGCAGATATCGAGTAACATAGGTCTACATGTCGAGAACCTGCTTCTTTTTTGAAGGCGGTTAAAAAATTAATCTCACCTCGTCGGGTTGATCCAGAAGTATGAACACCAGGTCGAATCTTGACAACAGGGCAGAATTCAACTTCAAGTTCTCAGCAACTGTCTTGGCCCTGTGAATTAAGAAGTTTTCATATCCACGTGCCCAATATGTATATTATTATGTATATTTCTCTCATATGATTTTAATTCATTTGTTTGTCTCTGGCGGTTTGCCGTCATGTGAACCGACGAGTCAAGAGTGTCGTGGATCTGTCTTACCTAATCACGTGACCAAAGTATTCAAGGAGTATTCAAGTGCGTCAAACGGCATAGCAAAAGATACCTGCCATGAGATTTTCATTCGTTGCAATATTATTGAGTCGTTACTTAGAATTGATTATCCTGGGGAATGCTGAGCATCTTTCTCCAGCACCATATTTCGAAGGCATTATATTACAAATCAAAGGCAATAGATTACAATAGTTTTCGCGAGCAGTCGTTGTCTATTAAAAACAATTTGAATTATTTTATAATAATTTCATTTTGTAATCGTTAATTAAAATACAAAACCAGCAGAAAATTTGGTTACGATTGGAGCGCATTTAACCGTGCCAACTTTGTATTGTACTGTCCAATGAATAATCTATATCAAACCGTGGGCGTGTGTGTTCTGATCTATCTAGTAATTGACGTCACGTCTAAAAGCCGCGCTCTCGCGCAAATGGGTCAAAATTCTTTTCGTTGTCTTGTTTCATACCACTCTGTCACGATTTTAGTTGCTGTTTCGTATAAAAAAAATCCGGTGCACTTGTATTTACTTTTCTTTAATCCATACATCAGAAATTTAAAACAAAACATCATCTCATACAAAAATCACCACTGCGTCACGTTTCTTACGGACACAAAATAAGACAATGAATTTTGACCCAGGTGCAGAGTTGTGCAGTGCCCGAGAACGTTCTCCGATTGGTACGGAGAATGTTCTCCCTCGAGAATATTTCCCACACAAAACGGAGAACGTTCTCGGGAAAGTCCAACTCTACCCAGGTGCCCTCATTTCGTATACTTACTTGTTGTAGCTGCCTCCATTCGGGTTGGCAGCGGCGAGCACGGTAGCCCTTGCTGCGAGACTGCACACGACGCCACCTTTCGCAACGCTGACGCGCCGCTGTTCCATAGCTTCTAGAAGGCTGCTGTGGTGCGCTGTCATCTGTAAAAGAAAAGTTTGATGACAATGACGGCATTGGCCGACAGTTACGCCAATGCAGAGGAACTTACACGGGACGCCGTAAAGTTCAATTCCGCTTAAATAATTGTGTACGCGTGGCGTCTGGAGCTCAGCATATTTCTTCGCCGTCTGGCGGTCAAAAGGTTAACAGAGACGCCTCGCTCGAGCGTCTATTCAGTTTGCCCACTAAGAGTCTCTTACAGGAGGAAAGAATTGCACTATAAAGATATTTGGTCCAATCTATACAGTGTGTAAATCTAATACGGGCGATCAATTAAATGCCCCATGCCTGGGATTCATTAGTGTAATCATGGATTACAAGGTTTTTTTAAAGTTACTCTTAATTATGACCCCACAGAGTTTTTTTAAGATTATCGGAGCAGCAATGTAGGTACGAACATTTGTTATTGTTAATATGGCAGTTGTGTCATCTGCTCTTGAAATTAGCTGTCAACGAGTGTTTAACTCGCGTATGTTGCTTTACATTGCGCGCCGAATTATTTTGTATGGAAAATATTGTTGTTCTAATTTTAAGTAAAAGTTATTTGAATGTACTTATTATGTCGTAAACTAACACTCGTTAAGAGCTTCGCCCGTATTAGATTTACACCCTGTATACATACATACGTGAGAGATGAACATGTGTCAGCGATCTGTTTAGTTTAATAGGTGTCAGAAAGACACGATGGATCTACTCCTATCCTACCACGAGTTCCGTGCGTTTCAAGCGGAGAAATTATAATGACACCGTTTTTTTTTCAGCGTTTTTACCTATTTAAGGCCATGCCAAAATCAAAAGCTGTCACTCAGATGCCGCGTCACCGATATCATAACTGAAATTAAACTTTATGCGCGTGCCTCAAGTCTATATTGATCCGTGGTCTATGACGGATTTACACGTCTTTGGCGTTGGACTTATAGTGCAAATATATCCGTCATTGGCATAGAAAATTTCAACGATACCTATGTATCAAAGAATTAAGCGAGTAAGGCAGACGTCACATTGATGCGAAACCGCAATAAGCATTTTTAGAATTGTACCTTATCTAATTCATCAACGCAGCAAACTCCTTTATCCGCCAGCACCAAAGCTCCGGCTTCTAAAGCGAAGTCTCCACCCGCTTCCCGCCCTAAGGCGACGGTCAAACCGCCAGCGGACGCGGAAGCACCACATACGTACACACCTGAGGAAGTAAAACCACTGTGGACATTTTATACAAGGTGAAATTTTATTTATTGTTTCCGTTTAAGGGCTTGTTCAGTATCGTTTTCCAATTAGGTAAGAGACAAGATTTTTTTTCTCATAAATTGTTTGTTTAAAATGTTTATAGAGCCGGCCTTTCAAATGAGCCGGCGCTAGAAAATCAATATTTTTGAGTGAAAAAAAAATTGAAGTGATGTCTCGGAGTTTGGTCCTTGGCCACGACTTTGGTCAAAGGCGACCGGCGGGGCGGAAAACCGTAAGTGCGAGAGAGTTCCGATATAGGTCTCTCGCTCCAACTTATTGAGTCGCCCGCAATTGCTGGTGGCGCAAAGTAGTGGCAATTTACCACCGTGCCTCCATTAAAACTGCACCTTGTGATCAGATCACTGTCTTAAAACAAGTGAGATAAAGTTCATTCACCTCTCGGAGCGGCGTGTGCCGCCGCTTGCAGCAGCTGCGATTTCCCCAAGCCAGGGTCTCCAACCACTAACACGTGTGGATTAGACCGTGGTCCATCTTCTAGCTCCGTGCCCCCCATTAGTCCCAGTATAAGGCCTGCTTTCACCGCCTCGTGGCCGAATATGGCCGGGCATAGGGAGTGGACCAGTAGGCGGAATACGTCTTCCGATGCGTGGATTTCCTGAAATGAATGTGTGATGCGTGTTTTAGAAAGGAACAACGCTGTCTATTAGCTTATACGTACTTTATATTTATCTGCTAAATGATAACTGACAATTCTTAAGGCAAGGTTATAAGGACCACTTTTTGTCGATCGGTTAAAAATTTTGTACAGTATTCCTTTTCGTAACAGTACATTTCTGCACCTAGGTTTATAGGTGTTGATCTTATGATTAATATTCGCCATGAATGATTGTTTCACGGCATGTTATTGGCCAAAATGACGTTAAACCTTAAGAGGCAAGTTAAGCCGATGAACCTGGTTGTTTTCTTCAAAAGAGGAGTGTACAATTTTTTATTGGGTCGGCAACGCGCATGTGACACCCCTGGGGTTGCAGGCGCCCACAGGCTACGGTGACTGCTTTCCATCAGGCGGGCCGTATGCTTGTTTGCCACTGACGTGGTATAAAAAAAAATCTCTTGGATGTAAGTATTCATACCTATGCCATCTTTAAAAATTTCGTAAAAATTTTGCACCCATAGTGCCGATCACTGCGAAAGAGTTCAATTCAAGCGTGATAGTGATATCTATTCTAACAGAAATAGTTACCTGTATTGCATAATAGTCTTTCAGTGTGAAAGAGAGTGTAGGATTGCTGAGATTCCTTTGGCTGTGTATGGAGACAGCATCAATGTACAGTTGCAAGAGACGAGCAGCTCTTTTGTCTTCTCCACCTTTGCTTTCGCCTCTAACCTGCGATAAATAAATAAATATCTTGGGACATCTCACACAAATCAACCTAATTGAATCTTAATTTAGCGTGGGTTCAACCTTTTCGACGCCGTATCAAAATTGATTTTGTACTTTACGTGCCAGCGTGTAGGTCTATTTTCTTTTATGGACGGTAACTTGGCCTTGGACCCGAGGTGCCAATATATCAGTCATTGGCGTCCTAACGTTTAACCTTTTAACCGCCATAGACGACAACGGAAAATCGTGACTACGCGACACTTACACGTCAATGCAGTAGGAAACATACGCGGGATGCCGTAAAGTTCTATTTCGCCAAGAATCACGATCACGTCAGTGTCACGACTGGATTTGTCTCTCACTCTAATGACGCCTTCGTTTGAGTGACAGAGAAAAATAATCGAAACTTATGAATTTCGATTTTCGCGGTAGTAGGCCAGATCATGTTTGGCCGTCAAAAGGCCGGAGCGCACGCTCGCGGGTCCCGCTCAGTATTAAAATCCATCGCACGCGCCCGCACCAGTTAGCACCGTTCATACAATTTCTTGTAAAGCCGCATTTCCACTTAGTGTTCTGACCGAGCATTCGTTCGTTCTTGGACAGATGAAAACAAGGTTTCACATAGCAAAATGTTCGTTCGTTACCCCAGGAATTCGTGAATGCTCGCTCAGAACAATAAGTCAAATCAAAACGCGGCTTTAGACGAGCGTCCGTTCCGGGTGGTCCGCATCAGCTAAGAGGTTGTAAGAGGCTTAGCAAGTCGCATAAAATACTTTCTACCCTTTTAAATTGTATGTTTAGTCTGTTTTACGTCGCCTAAACTTTCCGATTGAACACTCCGAAACATCAATTTCAAAGCTATTGGATGTTGTGAGTGTTGTGTGTAGGCCTAATGACAACCCTAGACTAGAAGTGAATAATCAAGACCAAGTGCGGGTAGTTCGAAAATCCCGCGCAGCTCGAAGAGGTATTGATACAGTTTCTCGCCAGTCTGCCTGCCACCACGGGTGTGACGTCATGCCCGAACCGTTAGGATATAATTAAACGTAAGTCTACGCGATTAAGACCCGTTTGTCTTTAAAATATGAGAATATACAGGGTGGAAAAAGATTTTGGGTCAGTGAGGGCAGCTACCAGATAGACAGACCCCTAGGAAACTATTGGTACTGGATAGGAATGGAATCGATTGGCATAAAAAAATTAAGCGTGAAAAAATAATTTATATTTCATACAATTTGTATGGGAATTTTAAATCCCGATTCGCGGCTTTTCTAGCCGAAAATTTTTTTTGGTCCCATCACAAAGTACCCAAATATAGAGGGTCTGTTTCATAGAAGGCTCAAATAGTTCGGAATATGTTACAATAGATGTCACTAGGAGCACGATTGACTAGTAATAGATTTAGTTTTATTTGAAATCCAGATATTTACTACCTGTTAGTGCACAGTTTTAATTAATTTAGCATCATACATCGAAAATAGTCAAAACCACCCTTTCTAGAAGAGTAAATTAGTAAATAAAAAAATTAACTATTTTTGGAATAAATTGATTTCAGCGCCATCTATTATTGCACGTACATATTTTTATGCGTTTTTCTCGATACGCGTCAAACAGTACACTGCTCGAGTCTTGACAGAAATAATCTATAGATGTCGCTAAACAAAATCTTGCATATATTGATTTTAAATGTTTAAGGAGGTCTAAAAAACCGAAAAACTAATAAATACATACAAAAAAAAGTAAAAAGTCCCTAAATCGCTAATAATAACAAAAAATACATACATTACAAGTCATATGCTAGGATTTGAACCCGTAACATAACAACTGATAACAATAAATAGCTGAGAGCCTACCGCGAAACACGTACGAAGTGTTGCCTCTCTCTCGCACTCGTGAATTCCACTATAAGTGTGACAGGGAGGCAACACTTCTTTCGTTGTTCGCGGTAGGGCCTCTGATTAGGGTATATCCGAATTATATAACAGATACATTGCGGCGCGGCGTTGCCGTTTAGTTGTCAGCATTCTCTTTGCTTTACCGTAATCTGACGAGCTGGCAACAAACGAAACGAGAGCCATAGAAAATTGAAGGTAATCTGAGCATTGCATTCTGTTTCTATTCTACGCTTCAATACCAAACTCACATAGCGAAATAATAATTAAACTCTTACTAATGGCACTCTATCAATATCATTGGCAATAAATAGCTCTACTCTGTCCAACATCCAACAAACTCTGTAAGAAAAAAAGGGCTAATACTAATTTTCTCTTATTGTGTCTACATTTTTTGAATTTGCCATTTGTGTCCATTCTAAGATCCAAGATGGCGGGAACTTTTTTTGCAATTTTCATCATTGTACTCGTTTCTGACTAATTCGCATACGTGGAATATCATTTTTGGGTCCATTCTAAGATCCAAGATGGCGGGAACTTTTTTTTTGTAATTTTCATCATTATACTCGTTTCCGACTAATTCGCATACGTGGAATACGATTTTCGGTTCCATTCTAAGATTCAAGATGGCGGGAACTTTTATTTTGCAATTTTCATCATTATACTCGTTTCCGACTAATTCGCATACGTGGAATACGATTTCCGGGTCCATTCTAAAATCCAAGATGGCGGGAACTTTTTTTTGCAATTTTCATCATTATACTCGTTTCCGACTAATTCGCATACGTGGAATACGATTTCCGGGTCCATTCTAAAATCCAAGATGGCGGGAACTTTTTTTTTGTAATTTTCATCATTATACTCGTTTCCGACTAATTCGCATACGTGGAATACGATTTTCGGGTCCATTCTAAGATTCAAGATGGCGGGAGCTTTTATTTTGCAATTTTCATCATTATACTCGTTTCCGACTAATTCGCATACGTGGAATACGATTTCCGGGTCCATTCTAAAATCCAAGATGGCGGGAACTTTTTTTTGCAATTTTCATCATTGTACTCGTTTTTGACTAATTCGCATACGTGGAATATCATTTTTGGGTCCATTCTAAGATCCAAGATGGCGGGAACTTTTTTTTTGTAATTTTCATCATTATACTCGTTTCCGACTAATTCGCATACGTGGAATACGATTCCCGGGTCCATTCTAAAATCCAAGATGGCGGGAACTTTTTTTTGCGATTTTCATCATTGTACTCGTTTCTGACTAATTCGCATACGTGTAAAACGATTTCCGGGTCCATTCTAAGATCCAAGATGGCGGGAACTTTTTTTTTGCAATTTTCATCATTATACTCGTTTCCGACTAATTCGCATACGTGGAATACGATTTTCGGGTCCATTCTAAGATTCAAGATGGCGGGAACTTTTATTTTGCAATTTTCATCATTATACTCGTTTCCGACTAATTCGCATACGTGGAATACGATTTCCGGGTCCATTCTAAAATCCAAGATGGCGGGAACTTTTTTTTGCAATTTTCATCATTATACTCGTTTCCGACTAATTCGCATACGTGGAATACGATTTCCGGGTCCATTCTAAAATCCAAGATGGCGGGAACTTTTTTTTTGTAATTTTCATCATTATACTCGTTTCCGACTAATTCGCATACGTGGAATACGATTTTCGGGTCCATTCTAAGATTCAAGATGGCGGGAACTTTTATTTTACAATTTTCATCATTATACTCGTTTCCGACTAATTGGCATACGTGGAATACGATTTCCGGGTCCATTCTAAAATCCAAGATGGCGGGAACTTTTATTTTGCAATTTTCATCATTATACTCGTTTCCGACTAATTCGCATACGTGGAATACGATTTCCGGGTCCATTCTAAAATCCAAGATGGCGGGAACTTTTTTTTGCGATTTTCATCATATTACTCGTTTCTGACTAATTCGCATACGTGTAAAACGATTTCCGGGTCCATTCTAAGATCCAAGATGGCGGGAACTTTTTATTTTACAATTTTCATCATTATACTCGTTTCCGACTAATTGGCATACGTGGAATACGATTTCCGGGTCCATTCTAAAATCCAAGATGGCGGGAACTTTTATTTTGCAATTTTCATCATTATACTCGTTTCCGACTAATTCGCATACGTGGAATACGATTTCCGGGTCCATTCTAAAATCCAAGATGGCGGGAACTTTTTTTTGCGATTTTCATCATTGTACTCGTTTCTGACTAATTCGCATACGTGTAAAACGATTTCCGGGTCCATTCTAAGATCCAAGATGGCGGGAACTTTTTATTTTGCAATTTTCATCATTATACTCGTTTCCGACTAATTCGCATACGTGGAATACGATTTTCGGGTCCATTCTAAGATTCAAGATGGCGGGAACTTTTATTTTGCAATTTTCATCATTATACTCGTTTCCGACTAATTCGCATACGTGGAATACGATTTCCGGGTCCATTCTAAAATCCAAGATGGCGGGAACTTTTTTTTGCAATTTTCATCATTATACTCGTTTCCGACTAATTCGCATACGTGGAATACGATTTACGGGTCCATTCTAAAATCCAAGATGGCGGGAACTTTTTTTTGTAATTTTCATCATTATACTCGTTTCCGACTAATTCGCATACGTGGAATACGATTTTCGGGTCCATTCTAAGATTCAAGATGGCGGGAACTTTTATTTTACAATTTTCATCATTATACTCGTTTCCGACTAATTCGCATACGTGGAATACGATTTCCGGGTCCATTCTAAAATCCAAGATGGCGGGAACTTTTATTTTGCAATTTTCATCATTATACTCGTTTCCGACTAATTCGCATACGTGGAATACGATTTCCGGGTCCATTCTAAAATCCAAGATGGCGGGAACTTTTTTTTGCGATTTTCATCATTGTACTCGTTTCTGACTAATTCGCATACGTGTAAAACGATTTCCGGGTCCATTCTAAGATCCAAGATGGCGGGAACTTTTTATTTTACAATTTTCATCATTATACTCGTTTCCGACTATTTCGCATACGTGGAATACGATTTTCGGGTCCATTCTAAGATTCAAGATGGCGGGAACTTTTATTTTGCAATTTTCATCATTATACTCATTTCCGACTAATTCGCATACGTGGAATACGATTTCCGGGTCCATTCTAAAATCCAAGATGGCGGGAACTTTTTTTTTGCAATTTTCATCATTATACCTACTCGTTTCTGACTAATTCGCATACGTGGAATATCATTTTTGGGTCCATTCTAAGATCCAAGATGGCGGGAACTTTTTTTTGCAATTTTCGTCATTATACTCGTTTCCGACTAATTCGCATACGTGGAATACGATCAAGATGGCGGGAACTTTTTTTTTGCAATTTTCATCATTATACTTTTTTCTGACTAATTCGCATACGTAGAATACGATTTTCAGGTCCATTCTAAGATCCAAGATGGCGGTAATTATTTTTGTAATATTTGTCAATGTACTCGATTTTGACTAATTTATAAACGTGGAACCCTAATTTGGGGTTAATTTAATATCCAAGAGTTTTTATATTTAGCATGTTCTTATGAGTAGCGGAAATGCAGTACCTATAATGAAAAAAAAACTGCACAAAAGTTCAAAAAAGGTGCCGCCATTTTGTATCTTACAATTGATGTACTTTTGGGCAGTTTTTATCATTAAAGATACTCCATTTCCAATACATATACGTAAATAGCCTTAGATCTTAAATTCGCCCTAAATTCGGGTTCCACGTTTGTAAAATTAGTCGAAAACAAGTACAATGATAAAAATTACAAAAAAAAGTTCCCGCCATCTTGGATCTCAGAATGGACCCCAAAATCGTATGTGAATTAGTCAGAAACGAGTATAATGATGAAAATTGCAAGAAAAATGTTCCCGCCATCTTGGATCTCAGAATGGACCTGGAAATCGTATTGCAAGTATGCGAATCAGTCAGAAACGAGTATAATGATGAAATTTACAAAAAAGTAGCCGCCATCTTGGATCTTAGAATGGACCCGGAAATCGTATTACACGTATGCGAATTAGAAACGAGTACAATGATGAAAATTGCAAAAAAAAGTTCCCGCCATCTTGGATTTTAGAATGGACTCGGGAATCGTATTCCACGTTTGCGAATTAGTCGGAAACGAGTATAATGATGAAAATTGCAATATGAGTAGGTAGCGATTGGCGAGATATTTTTTTTGTGCTAGAGAATTCCTCTTAGAAATTTTCTTTGCCAATCGATTGCTTTGATTTAACTCCTGAAAAAGTTCCTCATGTAGGAAGCAAAACATGTCGAGCATTTTTCGACTTAAAAACGTGAACCCCGCGCGAAATATCATTTTAGTAAGAATCGACATGTTTATTTTCACATTTGAATCGATTTGATTCACTGTGTTAAGAATCATTACCAAAGAATGCGGTATGGATCATGTTTTAAAAATAAAATAAGCCCTCGTGTCAGTGAACTATCATAGTAATTACATACTTTGTTTAGGGTGCTTTTCTATCATGTCACAATATATTATTTACCTATCACATTATAAATTACATCAAATTCAAGTTATAGACAACACTTGGTCCAAGGCTAAACGATTTGTTAGCTGCACCAGCATCAGGTCCGTATGCTTGTTTGCCACCAACACGGTATTAAAAAGAGACATTGTTCAGCTGAAGATTAATTGTCACGTGACACAGTAGCAGCGATATTAATGGCTTGTCAGCTGTCACAGTGACTTGACCTCAATTGAAAAATATATGAAATGCCATGAAAAAGAGCCTACGAGTATCTTGCAAAAAAATATGGCATTGCATTGTTCCCTCATTTTTGGCATCAGGAATATCTAATATTCTGGGTAGATTGCAAATAATATTACCTGCATACTTCATTGTCAGCCTATGATAGTCCACTGCTGGAGGTAGACCTCTTCTAATAACTATGAGTATAGACGCATTAGGAGGTAAATGCCCATAATTGCAAGCGGATTGACGATCGCAGTAATGTGTCCACTATTATGACGCTGCTGCCCATCATCAATCTTTTATCAAATAATGGTCAAAGACACTTCAATCCCTCAGTCGACTTACGACACCCGCAGGAGACACACTGCAAACTTAGAGGGCTTGAAGGGCTTTAATAAAAAAAACTAAACGTCATTCTTTTGTGTTACGAAGTTTTCAAGACTAAATAAATTTTCGTAACACAATTCAAAAAATAAGTAGTGATTTTGTTCCCATTTTCCATACTACCATTCATTATTGTCAGCCTCTGTAGCCTAGTTGGTAGTCACTCCCGCCATCTTGGATCTCAGAATGGACCCCAAAATCGTATGTGAATTAGTCAGAAACGAGTATAATGATGAAAATTGCAAGAAAAATGTTCCCGCCATCTTGGATCTCAGAATGGACCTGGAAATCGTATTGCAAGTATGCGAATTAGTCAGAAACGAGTATAATGATGAAATTTACAAAAAAGTAGCCGCCATCTTGGATCTTAGAATGGACCCGGAAATCGTATTACACGTATGCGAATTAGAAACGAGTACAATGATGAAAATTGCAAAAAAAAGTTCCCGCCATCTTGGATTTTAGAATGGACTCGGGAATCGTATTCCACGTTTGCGAATTAGTCGGAAACGAGTATAATGATGAAAATTGCAAAAAAAAAGTTTCCGCCATCTTGGATCTTAGAATGGAACCAAAAAAATTATTCCACGTATGCGAATTAGTCGGAAACGAGTATAATGATGAAAATTGCAAAAAAAAAGTTCCCGCCATCTTGGATTTTAGAATGGACCCGGAAATCGTATTCCACGTATGCGAATTAGTCGGAAACGAGTATAATGATGAAAATTGCAAAATAAAACGTTCCCGCCATCTTGAATCTTAGAATGGACCCGAAAATCGTATTCCACGCATGCGAATTAGTCAGAAACGAGTATAAAGATGAAAATTTAAAAAAAAGTTCCCGCCATCTTGGATTTTAGAATGGACCAGGAAATCGTATTCCACGTATGCGAATTAGTCAGAAACGAGTATAATGATGAAAATTGCAAAAATAAGTTGCCTCCATCTTGGATCTCATAATGGACCCGAAAATTGTATTCAACGTATGCGAATTAGTTAGAAACGAGTGTAATGATGAAAATTGCAAGAAAAATGTTCCCGCCATTTTGGATCTCAGAATGGACCCGGAAATCGTATTGCACGTATGCGAATTAGTCAGAAACGAGTATAATGATGAAAATTACAAAAAAGCAGCCGCCATCTTGGATCGTAGAATGGACCCGGAAATCGTATTACATGTATGCGAATTAGAAACGAGTACAATGATGAAAATTGCAAAAAAAAGTTCCCGCCATCTTGGATTTTAGAATGGACTCGGGAATCGTATTCCACGTATGCGAATTAGTCAGAAACGAGTATAATGATGAAAATTGCAAAAAAAAAGTTACCGCCATCTTGGCTCTTAGAATGGACCCAAAAATGATATTCCACGTATGCGAATTAGTAAGAAACGAGTATAATGATGAAAATTGCAAAAAAAAGTTCCCGCCATCTTGGATTTTAGAATGGACTCGGGAATCGTATTCCACGTATGCGAATTAGTCAGAAACGAGTATAATGATGAAAATTGCAAAAAAAAAGTTACCGCCATCTTGGCTCTTAGAATGGACCCAAAAATGATATTCCACGTATGCGAATTAGTAAGAAACGAGTATAATGATGAAAATTGCAAAAAAAAAGTTCCCGCCATCTTGGATTTTAGAATGGTCTCGGAAATCGTATTCCGCTTATGCGAATTCGTCGGAAACGAGTATAATGATGAAAATTACAAAAAAAAAGTTCCCGCCATCTTGGATCTTAGAATGGAACCAAAAAAGATATTCCACGTATGCGAATTA
>JALPQI010022685.1:0-18313 GCA_025490895.1 Thaumatotibia leucotreta
ATGATAGACGAGCGAGCTGAAACATGTTAAAATATTGTAAATATCTTGAACCATAGGTACTAAGTAATCGTACATATACCGAAGAGACACTTCAAAACGAGATATCTAGTCCCATAAATTAACAACAGCACAGGTTCAGCACCTGCCTCACTCTTAGCAGCAATAGCCGTACCATGAGTTGGCAAGCAAGGCTTACTCGATACGTAAAGGTCGCCGTACCATGACTCCCATGAGTTAATTAGTAACTGTTACGTTAGGTTTTATTCGATACCTAAAAAAATCTATGGCGCTCGCTCTTATTCCTTGTTTATTGGAGCGAGCGTGATAAGACAGCTTTGCGTATCGAGTAAACCCTAACACAATCATTACTTTTCAACTCGTGGTACGGCTACTGATGTATTCACAGACCACCTCCTAGGTTCTCTGTGATTAGAGTAAACGTTACATGCTAACATACACACATGCTAATGCTACAGGAGTCCGACGCTTGGCTAACTACACGCTTTCCCTATAGTACATAGCGTAGGTACCTGACACTTTCCCGTAATTCCACACTGACCCCAATACTTACTCCCAAATTCTGTTTTCCTCTCCCTCGGGAGTTCAAGTTATATACTCGTAAAACGGAACACCGTGTGAAATTATAAGAACCTTGATATTCAAGTAACAAATGTTAATTGCGGGAGTAAAAGAAAAATATATAAATGTTTAATAATTGTAAAGCATTTTCATATATTATTATGCTAAGACTGTCACATTCAGTCGTCTGTGACAAATGATTATGCAAATACGAAGAAATCATGCATCGATATGAGATCAATATTATGTGTATAGTAAACTTTTCACTTTTAACTAAGGGATTGAAGTGTCACTGACCAATCTACAAGATTGATGATGGGCAGCAGCGTCATCATAGTGGACACATTACTGCGATCGCCAATCCGCTTGCCCCAGCGTGGCGATTATGGGCATTTACCTCCTAATGCGCCTATACGCAAAGTTAATAGGAGAGGCCTACGTCCAGCAGTGGACTAATAAAGGCTGATGATGATGAAACTTTTCATTATGTATAAATAAATTTATCTGTGTGCTTTGTTTACTTACAATTTGTAAACTGGCTCCCATTCCGTCGCCTTTACTATGTGACAGTTCAGCTAACAACAGCAGCTACAATAAAAGTAATGAACATCAAAGTATTAACAGTTTACTCGCGGATTGTGAAAGACGCATAATTACTAGTTTTTTCATAAGTTACTTGTTCCGAGGAGGCGAGTGGAAATACTTGGATTTTGACAACTAGAGACCTTTACACACCAATAGAATAGAATAATATATACCAATCGTCAGTAGAACGTAAAAAAAAACCGGCCACGTCGAGTGGGACTGCGCACGCAGGGATCAGTAGCAACAAATATTTCAGCCAGCGTCTAAAATGTAGGTATACATAATAACGTTAAATCAACCTATCTCAAAAACAATAATAGGAGTGGAAGCCTTTTCAGGAATATTTTTTCAGCAATGTTATTTTCTTAGCTAACAGTTTTGTTTTGAACCAAGTTCCTGAATAATAACAGCTTTCCTTTCTATAATTTAATCAACACAAAAATCGTTGAAACAGTTTATTAATATTCATTAAGTATAACATATTTAAATTTTTTTAGTGTTTTATACCGCGTAGTTTAATAAATAGAGTAGGGGGGGGACAATTTTTATGAGTTTAAGAGCAGATATCTCGAAAAGGATTCGCTTAAATAAAAATGTGTTTTAGAAACCGTGTTTATTTAAGTGAACCGTTTTCAAAGAATTCTATTGATAGGTGACACGCTTGTGTACATCGAAAAAAAATGTTCTACCCCTCAGTTACATGATTGTATCGAGAGACCCCAACCCCAATTGTTATTTTTTACAATATAGTATCATAATTATGTAGCGGTTCATAGGCATTTTCATTTCTAGGGACACCCAATTATTTAACGTGAGAATGAAAAAGCTTAACTTCAGTGACAATTCAGTAATGTCTTAGTTTATAAAATTAACACCAAAATTTTTGTTTTTATTGAAATTAAATGCTTAATTGTCGTTACAAACCTGACTGAAGTTAAGCTTTTTTAATCTCACGCTAATTAGGGGTCCCTAAAAGTAAAAATGCTCTCATACAACACGTATCTTCATTAAATTTTATTACTGAAGCATTTATAATTTTCGAGTAAATCCGTTCCGCTGTGGCAGACGAACAGACGGACAGACTGACTTGCATGACGTTAAGGGTTCTGTTTTGTTTTTGCCATTTAAGCTACGGAACCGTAAAAAATGTAAACAAACCTCAAGTTTATATTTTAAAGACAAACGGGTCTTAATCGCGTAAACTTACTTTTAATTATATCCTGACGTTTCGGGCATGACGAACCTCAACCTCAAGTTTTTACTTGAATCATTCCATAATCACGCACTTTTAGAATACAACAAATTTTTAGTTAGTTATTGATATTTATTAGTATTAACGTAAAAATTCAAAATATATCTGTGAAAGTGTTTGTCATACTCAAAATCTATGGAAAATCAGCCATATCGGCTAACTTTTTTTTTAGATTCTACTGCTGTTTGGTAAAGATATATATTATGTATATACAATATTGCCTACTTTTATAAACATTTTTTTTCAACGTAATTGTATCTTGAATGCATGTTACTCTAGTATAGATGTATTATTATACGTAAGCCCGCACAGTTTCTTACTGATCCTTCTCAGGTTTTATTATTCAGCTTATTATTTACTAAAGTTCTAGAGTGGTCTAGGGTTCTAATTGGTGGAGAGTACAAATATAATGAATGAGTTTATAAAATCCGTTAATTAAAAACGGTAAAACTGATAAAGTTGAAATCTTATATCATTTTTGCACAAAATACTAAAGGTTTTCTGTAAACATTTCCGGTAGTTTATTTACCGGCCAAGAGCATGTCGGGCCATGCTCAGTATAGATAGGGTTCCGTAGTTATTCGAAAATGGCTGGGCCGATTATGTTCGAAATAAAATAAATAATAATAAATAAAAATAAATAATTTTAAAGTATTCTATAAGACCACTATTCATGATTTTTTCATATTTGTTGATTGAAATTCGAGAGGTGCGATGTATTGAAAGAGGTAGGTACCTAGTAGCTGGAGAGCCAGTGAACCTTGGGAGTAACGGTCTCCCTGTAAGGTTAGAAATTTGTATACTTACGATTTATGTCATTCTAAGAGCAATAGCCATGACCTGGCAGGCGTCAGCCCTGCACGTCATCAGCCCCTTTATTTTTTGAACTGTTAAGTAAATTGGATTTTAAAACTTGTTTCTGTAAGTTTGAAAATTTTATGGGATAAAGTTGATTAATTGTACATGTAAAAAAAAAATGACAGACGATTACAATAAGCAGACTTATATGACAGATCAATTAGAAAACGCACAGTTGATGAGGTAAAATAAACTTCATCCTGTATACTCGAAATTTTTATATGTCTTCAAATAAACGGCTCAGAGTAAGTATGTGTAATGCCAGGCGGTTTTGAACAGCATAAGACCTAGCCAGGCGAGGTAAAAGCTTGCCAAAGTGGTAATACAGTTAAGTAAATTGGGTTTCAAAACTTGTTTCTGTAAGTTTGAAAATTTAATAGGATAAAGTTTATTAATTGTAGGGTAAGTTCTCCAGTGAATGAACAAATCCAGTGATTGAACAAAATACAAGTTTTTTTCGTAAAATAAGTTTTCCGTACATTTCTACTACGCGTTATATTTTTTTCTCGGGTAGGAATATTATTTGACAAGTTCTGGTAGCACTTACATCACCTCATATGCCTCAGTGTCCAAGTGGCGATGATCTAAAGTGGGCACGTTGCGCCGGTTCGTTTTTTATATGGAGGTGTTATAAGGATTGAGGTAAGCTTACGTTGTGTTTAATGTGTTATTGTGTGGGTTTTGTGCATCTCCCAGGTACAGTGCGTGTTTTTTTTGAAACCGGAAGGTTATGATTATGCTATTTAAGTATAGTTTAATGTGATTTCGTTTCAAATAGTGGCTTTTAATCCAGTGTTCTATAACTAGAACTCAAAATGGCTTAAACCTAGTGACCGAACAGTGGAGTTCATTCACTGGAATTGCGTGATTTATTCTTTGTTCCATATCTTACGTTTTAGTGGTTGTTATAAGATTTGGTTTTCTTTGGATTTAATAGAAATACGCTGTCTAGCAAAGGGCCAGTGTTCGAACAATACTTGATATACTCAATTTTTAATGAACTACCGCAAACACAGTTAGTTCATTAATTGGATTCCGAAAACCAGTGAATGAACTAAATCATTTATTTCGTATTTTGTCTCGTTTTAAGACATGGAAAGGTAAAAAAAATCGTATAAAAAATTCCAATATGACCAAGAATCTCTCGACAAACCTCTAAAAGCTGTTGCAACTAGTGAACTATCAAGTGCCAGTTTTAATATCTCAAAATCAACGCTATTTAAATCACCGAAATTGTCCAAAATCATGCCAATGAAGAAACAAACATAGACAGATCTTTGGTTAATCAAAAGTATTCAAGTAGCACTTCATATGCAGAATGAGCCCAGTTTACTTTTTAACGAAAGCGACATATAATGTCACTCTTCAATGGTAACTGAAGAGTTAATTGAACCTTCCCAGAATACGCATGAATGTGGAAGTGTAATTGATGTCGTTTAATTATGTTTATAGTTATTATGTCTCATTAAAGTTCAAATTAAATTACTGGATATTACTAGCAAAATAGAGTACTTTTTGCATTTTAATACATTATTTTTAAGGTAGTTCATTCATTGGTTTCATTTGTTCTAGAATTGGTTTTGTTTGTTACTAGAATTTTGTGTTCATTCACTGGTGATTTTCCATTTTATCCTAATGCTAAATAAAATATATTTTAGAAAACTACAATAGTGGTTTACTCTATAAGAACATTCATATTTAAACTTCATTATTGCTCCCAGCCACAAAAATAAATTAAGTTGAAAATTTCCTTGGTTTTGTTTGTTACTAGAATTTTGTGTTCATTCACTGGTGATTTTCCATTTTATCCTAATGCTAAATAAAATATATTTTAGAAAACTACAATAGTGGTTTACTCTATAAGAACATTCATATTTAAACTTCATTATTGCTCCCAGCCACAAAAAATAAATTAAGTTGAAAATTTCCTTAAGTGTTCATTCACTGGAGCACTTACCCTACATCTTAAAAAAAATTGACAGGAGATTACAATAAGCAGAAGTATATGACAGATCAATTAGAAAACGCACAGTTGATGAGGTAAAATAAACTTCATCCTGTATACTCGAAATTTTTATATGTCTTCAAGTAAACGTCTCAGAGTAAGTATGTATAATGCCAGGCGGTTTTGAACAGCATAAGACCTTGCCGGGCGAGAGGTAATACAGTTAAGTAAATTTGGTTTCAAAACTTGTTTCTGTAAGTTTGAAAATGTAATAGGACAAAGTTAATTTATTGTACTTCTTAAAAAAAAATACACGCGATTACAATAAGCAGAAGTATATGACAGATCAATTAGAGAACGCACAGTTGATGAGGTAAAATAAACTTCACCTGTATACTCGAAATTTTTATATGTCTTCAAATAAACGTCTTAGAGTAAGTATGTATAAATGCCAGGCGGTTTTGAACAGCATAAGACCTTAACAGTCGAGGGGACAGTTGCTAAGGGCGAGCGAGTGAGACTCGAAATTTTTATATGTCTTCAAGTAAACGTCTCAGAGTAAGTATGTATAATGCCAGGCGGTTTTGAACAGCATAAGACCTTGCCGGGCGAGAGGTAATACAGTTAAGTAAATTTGGTTTCAAAACTTGTTTCTGTAAGTTTGAAAATGTAATAGGATAAAGTTAATTTATTGTACTTCTTAAAAAAAATTACAGGCGATTACAATAAGCAGAAGTATATGACAGATCAATTAGAGAACGCACAGTTGATGAGGTAAAATAAACTTCACCTGTATACTCGAAATTTTTATATGTCTTCAAATAAACGTCTTAGAGTAAGTATGTATAATTGCCAGGCGGTTTTGAACAGCATAAGACCTTAACAGTCGAGGGGACAGTTGCTAAGGGCGAGCGAGTGAGAGGCGCAACTGTCCCCTCGCCTGGCAAGGTCTTATGCTGTTCTAAACCGCCTGGCATTATACATACTTTCTCTAAAGGTGCGGTTAAACTAAAAGAGCATTCGCTGTTCTAACCTTCCACTCTACGAAATTCGATCGGTACACAAAACGTGATTGGTCGATTTCTTAGAACGGGCGCTAGAACAGCGAATGCTCTTCTAGTTTAACCGCACATTAAGACGTTTATTTGAAGACATAAAAACTTCGAGTATACAGGATGAAGTTTATTTTACCTCATCAACTGTGCGTTTTCTAATTGATCTGTCATATACTACTGCTTATTGTAATCACCTGTCAATTTTTTTTTAAGATGTACAATAAATAAACTTTATTCTATTAAATTTTGAAACTTACAGAAACAAGTTTTGAAACCCAATTTACTTAACTGTCCCCTCGCCTGGCAAGGTCTTATGCTGTTCAAAACCGCCTGGCATTGGACATACTTACTCTGAAACGTTTATTTGAAGACATATAAAAATTTCGAGTATACAGGATGAAGTTTATTTTACCTCATCAACTGTGCGTTTTCTAATTGATCTGTCATATACTTCTGCTTATTATAATCGCCTGTCAATTTTTTTTTTAGGTTTACAATAAATAAACTTTATCCTATTAAATTTTCAAATTTACAGAAACAAGTTTTGAAACAAAATTTACTTAACAGTTCAAAAAATAAAGGGGCTGATGACGTGCAGGGCTGACGCTTGCCAGGTCATGGCTATCGCTCGTAAGTATACAAATTTCTAACCTTACAGGGAGACCGTTACTCCCAGGGTTCACTAGCTCTTAGACTATAGCACATGTCAACGAAATAGCAAGACCGTTTTCGAAAGGCGATTTTATAAATGGCGTGCGACTTCAATGTTTTCTGTGTTCACATTGTGTTCACTTTTGTTGGTATAATATGTTACGTGCATGTGTCATTGTGTAGGTATGTTTCTTGTCTTAATTATTTTAGTGTCTTCAGTAACCATATTTGTTGCACTCGTACATTGTACGTTTGTCTATCCTTTTCTTATAGTTTCTAACTCAGTTACTCTGAGGTCTGAGGTTAGCTGCTCTGGATCCTTTATAAGAATAAGTTCGCCTTCGGAAGATGTTAGTAAATTTTTTCACATTGTGTTGTCTGCATTGCATACAAAAAGTGCTTACCACCTTCTACTACTACGAAGTAATACAAAATAACACGCATATACCTAGTAATTCAAATAACTTCTGACCGTGTTCTTTGTCTATAGTTAGAAACCCGCAAGATGCTACTGTATTTGCATAAAAAAAAATTACTGTTTATTTAAATTGCGACTCTATCATCCAAGCAATAAGATTCAATGTTAACCAATAGGGAAGAAAACAACCCTGCTTATAAAAAAGAGAACCCTACTTATAAAAAAGAGATGTGTTCCCTACGGTTCCGAAACGCACGAGAGTAGGGCGCTCTCGTTCCAGCTTAAAAGGTGACATCTCAATCCGTTAGAAAGATGCGTATCGGGGAGTGCGCTTGCAACGGTCGGCTGCCCAAAGCTGAAGTCAAATATTTATGTCCATTTTTTTCAGTTTTTGTTTTTTTGCATATTTTGAAAAAGGAACCGAAAACGCATTTTTCTGCATCAAAAATTTTCTTCTAAACCCCTTATTTTTGAAGTTATAGACAAGAAATGTTTTCAGCTTTGTCGAATTTCCCTCAAAATCTACGCTAAAACCAAGCATTTGGTCCAGATCCAAGCTGGAAAGCAGTATCTCTAAATGAGATAAGTACTTGAAATTCAAATTGTCTCTGGAGATGCTTGATTTCAGCGTTTGGCTTTTAAACTAACCAGACGTTTATACAGTATATTTTAAGATTTTTAAGTAAAAGCGGAAGTCATTTGCGACCTGCCTGTGTGTCCGTCTGTATGTAACAGCGGTTTCTGTTGTAACTGTTTAGCGTACGTTTATGAAATTTCAGCTCAAGGTATATATTGTGTGTTGCTACTGAGTTTTGAATATAAATTGCAAAATAAAAAATTTTAAGGGGGGGCATCCAATACATGTATCTAAATGTCAAAAAAAATTTTTTATCCAAATGTTAATTTGTAATACATCATATGATAGGGTTTTTAAAATAAGTTTATGGTTTCTTTATCAATAATTTGATTAATGGAATTCTTTCAGAAATAATAGTCCAGAAAGTCTAAAAAAATTAGTCTACACCCCTTAATTTTTTATCGGCAGGTCTAAAAAATATGAAAAAATATCAGAAATATGGTACATGATGCAATCTACTCGCAACATGATTTTGGACATATTCGATCTAGTTGTTTTAGAGAATTCGACAAAATACGTTTTATAACAAAAGCAAAAAGACGTAACTGCCTCATTTTCCCCTACATTTTAGTACAATGCAACAAACCTAAAATCAAGCATGTCAGACTTGCTTGTTTTTACGTTGACGGTTCTTCCCAAAAAGTGGGTGCGCGACAAAGCTGAAAACATTTCTTATTATTTGTGATTAAACTGAGCAATAAAAATAAAAATAAAAATCATCAAAAAATTTACATTATAGTGTTAAACGCCATGACAATAAATTTGAATTAATTTTGAGTTTATTTGTCGATTAAAATGACAAATTACGTTTTTTTGCTCTCCTGTAAAATTTGCTAAAATGGACATACTTGAATTTGACTTTGAGCAGCCGCGGTTTTCCGAGCTAGCGCTGAGCGTCCATTTGGAATTAACCGTGCGGCCTGCAACGTTTAATTCCAAATAGTCGCTCAGTAGCATCTTGCTGTTTTTTAACAATAGACAAAGAACACCGTCAGAAGTTATCTGAATTACTTACCTACCTATCAACGTATTAACCAGATTTTATTACTTTTATACATGTCGATACAGTTTTAAATAATACAATTTTTAGGTTTTTATAAGTATTTAAAGAAATGGTTGTTTTCATTCAGAATATTTTACAAACTAGAAATCATATTATCTCTCTATGAAGACTTATTCCTGCACGGGTACCTACAAATAAGTTTCATTTTCTGTGCATAAGTAAACCTTAAGAGCGCATTTTCCAAAAAAAATGCGTTGAAAATTGTTCAACGAATTCACGAAATACGAGATTTAAAATATTTAATCACTTACAAGAAATATTTTTAACAAAACTTTTCTCAGTTCCATTGCGACTGCAGCCTCTATGTGATCTCGTATGCGATAACTGCAGGTGCAACGGTTAATTGTATATTGTGTTGGAAAACCCATTAAAACTAATTGGAACAATTACAATGTATGTTCTTACTTTGCGTACCTACTGGAATTCAGTATTCTATTTAGCTATATTTTCCTTATAAAAATTATAGCTTACATTTTATTGTATTTTTAGATATCACAGTTTAGTTTTAAACTGCATGATAACGAACTGCATGATTAAAGTTTCAAGTTTCTATTGTTACTATCTAGGTACTCAGTGATTTGTCTTCGACATTATGGCCCATAATGTTAATGCTTGCACGGTGCACGTATTTGTCTGTGTGTAAACTAAAACATAGATACTTTCTGATAGTGATAAAGTACTTCGTTATCACATAAGACGAATCACTGAGTACCTAGATAGTATTATGGGTATCACATAGATACTTGGTTACTTCCCACTGACATTTTTCGTATATTCGTCCTCCAAACATCGCGAATATAGGTCCAATCTTTATTTTCTTTTAAAATACCTAGTCTCTGTGCATATTGTCCAATACTTTTCCAGGCATCACATCTTATTTCTTTTGTAACGGTTGTGGAAAATGGACCAAATAACGCGTCCTTCTTTTTGTTCATTTTTGCCAATACACACATTTTCAGTTCAGTTCACATTTTTCCGTAATTTTTTTGTAATATTGAAATACGTTTAGTGCTCAATTTTATTTTGTTAAATAACTGTCGCCGAAAACATGGCAATATTCTGTATTCAAATTCGTCAATCCGCCTAAATCATTTAGGCGGTAATTTTGAATACAATGTTGCCAGACACTGAAATGTAAAAAGCGGAACCTACGCTTCAGAAATGCGGATTTTGAAACGAAACAGCGAAATTTTATTACAATCAATTTTTAATGTAAAATTTTAGTTTTTGGAGTTTGTTACACATAATTAAATAGGTTAGGCTAGCATCACAAAAGAGATCGGCATATTTATGTAGATAATTCGCGTAGAGACCCGTGTCGAAGGCTTTAGTTTTAAATTTAATTAAAAGAAAATCATCTTCAACGTCATCCTCGTCCACTTATTCTACTCCGGCTTTTGGGAAGTTGTACAGGTTTGCAGCGGTCGGTTTTAGCTAGCATACTTTTATTGGGCTTGAAATTCATGCAACAGCTACCATGTTTTCTGACGGCTTGGTCCGCCAAAAGGAATTGACTGTTGTAGTAATCAGCCTGTTGCGCTTCGCTGTTTTTATATTACTTATCTTAGAGAATTTCTTTTCGCAGTCGGCGTTTGAAATCGGTAAAGCAAGGGCGGTGAGCGCAAAGTCTGGTAGTGCTTTGAATACTTCTTCTCCTATGTCATTGTTGTGGTTGCGAATCTGAAAGACATTTCGAATACAATGAACTAAGTACCTACATATTTACACGATAAAGCAAGAAGAGATCGTGACGAGCGCGTATAAAGATAGTAAAGTATGCCAGTTCGTGATCCAACTAGATTCACATTCACACTTTCTTCCTTGACTTTTTCATAGATGTACCAATTGAGATTGCGCAATTTTTGCACCAAAACGAAACGTTTGTGATTGGGTTTTTGTAAGAGAGACAGCGAAACAAAACAATAACCCTTTTTTCGGTTTTGAAGTAAGAAGCAAAAATTTTATTATATTTTTTATTAAAATTACTTTACTATTTTTTTATTCACTAAACCATGATTATCCATACTAAAATTTGAAATTGTTGGTTAAAATACTTTTCTATTTCGTTTGGCATGCAAAGCTCCCGGTCATCAGTAGTCATGCCAGTTACACTTTTATGCCCTGGCCACGACATTGGTCTAAGGCGACCGCGACCGCGGCGAGCGGGGCGGCGAAAACGGTCTAAGCGGTGAGCATGCCACGACAACGCAGCTGTCTTAAGCGGCATTGAGCGAATGGGACGTAAT
This sequence comes from Thaumatotibia leucotreta, assembly GCA_025490895.1. NCBI lineage: Eukaryota > Metazoa > Arthropoda > Insecta > Lepidoptera > Tortricidae > Thaumatotibia > Thaumatotibia leucotreta. Next base: position 11,290 of record JALPQI010022685.1, read on the forward strand.
CAAAGGACGCAAAATTTCACAATTTAAAGTGACCCTTCAGTGTGTCGAAAGTATCTCGTATTTTATAGCAGAGAAGGTGTGCACGAAGTAAGTAGACCCTGGGATAATTCAGCACTTTGTTTAATGAATACAGGAAAGTACCCCCTGTGTAGATACATTCGATTATGTACTTCAACATTTGGATCCGCATTTGCGCATACCCAAACTTTCACTTATAAACGCCTCTGTGTCCAACATCGTGGAGCGAATAAAACAAAATATTTTGTTCTTTAAAATTCCGCCCGATACGTACCGCCGCTAAGACCGTTCGCGCCGCTCGGAGTCGTGGCAAGGCTCAAACCGCCAGTGCATTTAATCTCGCCGCCCGCCGCGCCGCTGGTCGCCTTAGCCGGTCGCGCAAGTAAATTCGCGCGCGATTTAGCCCACAGCGAATTGTCGTGGCATGCTTCCTTAGCGGTCTTGATTTTGTTTAATTCGCTCGCCGCTGATCGCCTTGGCCAGTCGCCTTAGACCGATGTCGTGGCCAGGGCATTAATGTTCATTCTAAATTTTGAAGACGTAACCAAATGTTCAGATAATTTAAATAGTGTTTAAAACGATTTCTTAGCTAATAATCTAATGTATAAGAAAACTTGTCAATTCTTATTAATTCATTGAATACGCACTTCCACACGATGAGTAGTTCTAGTCGAGGGCGGGCCTACCACTAATCTATTATCCATTTGGTAGTTCAATCCTACAAATATTATAAACGTGAAATAATAACAATCATCCATCCATTCATATATTTTGATAAATTTAACGGACGTACAGTCGCCATCAGATATATGGTAGCGGTCGAGGTCCCCAAATAAATCGGAGAAACGTTAAATTTCAATAAATTCGTTACGTGAGAAAAGGGCAATGATTTGGGAGCGTGTAAAATTCGTCATAAATTTAGGGGCAGTCACTTTTCAATAAATTCGTAACGTACAAGTAGGTAAAGATATCGGAACGAACATGACTCAAAGATATCGAAGCAGCCAGGATGATCATAAAGATCGGAACATTTATAGGAAATAAACCTTAAGTCTGCGTCGCATAGTTTATTTTAATTTGTTACTATGTTGTCACTACTACTACTTTAAGTTGTCAATGTCAAAGATGATTTTGACGGCACTGTTGTGGGTGAGTAAATGACTTTCCTAGATAAAAGAGAAGTTTTCAAGCATTATTATCGAAAAATGCATAAATTCAATTTTGATTTTTTATTGGTGTAATCATATTAATATGGGATAAGTAAATAAAATCGTAAAGCTAGCAAATGATTTATTTGAACGGAACTAAAAAATTATAAAGGGTGAACAGAATACCTAAAAGTCTTTTGCGGATCCTATTTTACCACGGTGACAACTCCGAGAATTGTAAATTGACTGTTTCTCCCATTGCAGGCGTCCATGGGCTACGGTTATCACTTATCATCAGACGGGCCGTGTCGTTGTTTGTGTTTCAAATATATTGCAAGAACTCTTAGCAATCAACAATAAATACCGTCATTTAAGCAAAGCAAAATTATATATTGTCACAAAAATACGACAATTGTAGCGAAATTCCAACATAGGTCGAACCTCATATATATCAAGAATTTACGAAAATCGTTCTAAACCTTGTGACAATTGTAACGATTTCCCGAAAGTAAAATAGTAAATTACGATACAAGTGCGAAAAAAAAAAGTTTTGTGGAACGAGTGGAGATAAATTAAAGCACGACCGATGGGAGTCCTTTAAATCTACACGAGTTACGAATTTCCTTTTCGCACGTGTATTATTTAGTGATAATTGTATGTTGGTGGCAAACGAGCACACGGACCGTCCGATAGTAAGCGGTAGACGTAGCCTGCGAAGGCTTGACTTCAGTAACAGTGATATTATGCATATATGATATTTATGTTTATGCTATTGTTGCTTTACTAAAATACAGGGTGGCTCATTAAAATCAGTCAGTATGGGAATGTCTGAAGCTATCGGATATACGAAAATATGTTCTTAGGAACCATGTCATCGATTTTAATAAACAGAAAAACTACATTAATGTATTTGAAAAAAAAAACTACCCAGTAGGAGAATCGAATTCGGTTGTTTTGAAAAAATAAACTTATCTGCACTATTTCTATTCGGATATCCGTTGTGTAGGACTTAAGCAGTACCTTAAGTTGTTTTTAGGAACCATATCCCCTAAGAAGCATCGATGATAGATAATTATGGTCCCTAAAAACAAATACTACTTAGTACCTACTGATTTTTCAATCCCCAGTTAACAGTAACTGTCAAATAAATGTTAGCTCTATCCTTTTTTGACTCATGACCAGCGATAAGGATGGTAATACTTTTAACTGACGGATACATTTAACTGAGGATTGAAAAATCAGCACTTAGTATGTCTTATAGATTCAGAATATCTCTTTCAAAAAAATAAGTTTTAAGACAAAATGTTATTAAATGACGTACTGACATTGCTATTACTCCCTAGGGAATTTCACTTTTCTATTACTCCCGCTATGCATGCAAGCAATGGCGCGCTTAGACAGCAAGTGTGATAAAAAGGTGACATTAACAGGCCCCCAAGAACGCCTGTCAAATCAGGCACCTGATTTTTTTTCTGTGGGGTTATTTAAAAGGATTTGTCTTTTCTAATTGGCCAACGAACCTTTAGCAATTAAAACAAATTACTCGAACCACGATCAGTGAAATAACGCCGGAAATGTGTGAAAAAGTGTAGAAAAAATGCGATGAAAAGGGTTGGCATCTGCGATGCTACTGGAGGTGGATATTTGTCTGATTATTTTCCATGTATAATAGCCGATCCAAAGTAATTTTATTTAACCAGTGATACTTGATATTTTTTGTGTTATGTATAGAATAAAATTTAAAAAAGAAAGTGTATAATATATCTTATTTGGCCACCCTGTATGATTATGAATATATTCCAGATTGACTTATACACTGTTGTGTATAATTTTTCAATATAATTATTACTCGAACTTTATTGCGCCACCGCCGAGTACCCGACATCTTCTTACGAAATTTAGCTTTGCTCCTTGTTCTACCTTTGCCAATTTTGGCAATACGTCAAAACAGCGGTTAACTAGATAACTCATTTTAATGATTTAGGCATAATATCTGTCCAATTTGCGAAAGAGACAGAAATATATTTGTCACGATGACAAATGTCTACTCTTTTCGAAGAACGTCACAACAAACCACTCTGTTCTAAATTCAAATTATTGACAACCTAGTCAAGACTTGTGGCTGACCATAAAGAATTTAAAGCGATGTGTATATGACATAGTATATTTTCCATAAATGTTGAGATATTTACGACCACCCTGACTGCTCAGATATTTCTAATTATCTCTGTGTTCCGATATCTTTACCTACTTGTACGTTACTAATTTATTGAAAAGTGACTGCCCCTAAATTTATGACGAATTACACGCTCCCAAATCATTGCCCTTTTCTCACGTAACGAATTTATTGAAATTTTACGTTGCTCCGATTTATTTGGGGACCTCGACCGCTACCATATATCTGATGGCGACTGTACTAGTTTAAAACTCTGATAAAATTATCGGTTTTTTTCAAGAACCAACTTGCTATATGAAAAAAATGTGATACCTTTAGTTAATAAAATATAAAATAAATACAACGCGATCAAAGTTATGGCACATTTAAGGATTTTAATATTATACTGAATAAAAAACGGATGTAAAAGCTAATACGATCGTTTTATTTTTTGAAACGTACTATTGAAGTGTACATTTTAGATTCCTAACTACCACATTCCGTATTGTGGCTTCTTTGTTTATAAAGAAATCCAAACCATACATATTTATTTTATTCAAAACAGCAGCATGTACAAATATGGCTCCTGTGATTGATGCATTCGAGTACCTATATTTTTAATTCAAAAAGGTTGCAAACCCAAATATGGCAGTTTTAATTTAAGAAAAATCCAATTTTATAGGATATTTTAAAATTAAAACTGCCACATTCCGGTTTGCGACTCCTTTTTATATAAAGAAACATAATATTTACGTATTTATTTTATACAAAACGGCCACATCTACAAATATAGCACTTTTGCTTATATATTTCTTAACGTAATCAGTTAGTTTTTCGTTTTATGGCACTTTTTCACTAAATTGCCACAATGCCGGTCCTGCGCCACTCGCATCCAGCGTACTCCTGCGACCTTCACCGTCCACGTTGTGGGGAGCCTACCTACGCTGCGCCTTCCACCTGCGAGGACGCCACTCGAGAACCTTTATAACCTGCAATGTGCCCCACCCACTGCCACTTCAGCTTAGCAATTCGGAGAGCTATATCGGAGAGCTATGGAGCTATACTTTGGTTCTGCTGCGGATCGTTTCTAATGCAATCTCGCAGAGAGACTCCCACTATAGCCCTCTCCATTGCCCTTTGGGTGACTTTGAGCCTTCTTATGAGGCCCATTGTAAGCGACTACGTTTCAGTACCGTATGTCATCCATCACTGTTTTAAGTCTGATCAGTGTGTGTTGCCACACGGATCAAAGAATTTCGACTTCAAGTACTGCGGAATATTGGACGAAAAGATGTGTCGTAGCTTCCCAAACGCTGCCCAACCGGTCAATGATTGACCTCTTTCTCAAAGTTGAACCTACCTAACTGGATAGCTTGTCCTAAGTATATTACATAATGAAACATGAGTCGTGCACAGTAATTCGTTTTCTAATTCTATAAAGCATAACAATTGAATGCCCCACAAATTACTTAGAAATAGTCATGTTTTTTTTTGTATTTTTTAAGTCATAAGTCATAAGTTATTTATTTGCGAAAAAAAATTGTGGCTTTTTCAAAATTTTAAGGTGTTTTTCAGGAATGATAACGGCTATTTAAGCTATTTAAAACGTTAAATGTAATAAATATCATTTGATTTTACACGAAAAGACAAAATTAGCGTTATTAATTACTTCAATTTGAAGAGTTAATTTAAATTATTCAATTAGTTTGGTTTAATAATCCTTTTGGATACAGGATAGAAATATACAAAAAATAAATAAATAATAACATGTCAATTTTTAAGTAACTTGTAGGGCATTTTAATTGTTAGTTGTTTATTGAGTTAGAAAAACGTATTACTGTTCACGACTCATGTTTCAGTTGTCTACAACTTTAGTCTCCGATTGTAACGGGAGTTTTCGTCTTATCCATGTTTCATCCTAAAACCAACTCGCTCGGAGGCGCTATTGAGGTCAGCGAGCATCCTACTGAAATCTTCCAAGGTTAAGACAGCCATATATGAGTGAGGTACTCGCCGTTTATGTTGGTACCCAACCTTCTCCAGTCCAGTCTTAAAGACATCTTCCAATGCAGCGGTAAACAGCTTAGGAGAGTTGACACCTTCTTGCCTGACTCCCCGCTGCAGTATAATATGTTTCGAGCTCTGGTCTTGTAGTCGGATTGACATAGTGGCGCTTTCGTACAAACAGTTCAACACTTCGACATAGCGGTAGTCTACTTGGCACCGTTGGAGAGACTGTAGCGCTGCCGAGGGTTTCGGTCAAATTTAAGGCCTTCTCCACAAACGCTAAACAGAGGGGCAGGTGGCAGCTTATTTGTATTCCTCGGTCTTCTGTATAACCTGACCTGACGAAACGCCAATTCGGAAACCAGCTTATTCGGGAGGCTGGAAGTCATCAAGCCTGCATGCAAGACGATTAGTAATGAATGACTCTTGAAAACATTTATAAATATGATCGGATCGATCATATTTATAAGATGTTTTCAAGATTAAAATTCGGATGGCGACATATTTCGATAGCTGCCCGTATTTTACGCGACACTATAAACTTTTATCTCGCAAGTACGGTTACCTTATCGGATCTGATGTATTGCGTCGAATCCGAATCTAATAAGAGGGTAGATCTTTCCTTGCATCGCCCCCGCCACCACCGCCCACGGCCAGTACCCGTTCTAGCAGGACGCAGGCCCGCAGTACGCGTCGGGCTTTGGCCAAGGGTACTCCGGACGAGGATCCTCTTAATGGGTCGACAATCATGTCGAGCAATCATCGACTTAAATACGTGAGTAAGCCGGTTCGATAATATACGAATTGAACAACTTAGTTAAATTAAAATACTTCCAAACGCCGCGTCATTGGTATGAAACAATGACGTTGCGCCACACAATATAAATAGAATTACATTTTAAATATTTAATTACTCTAAAGGCTACTATACCACCCCACACACAATCAATGACAACTATTACGTACCAACCTATCACAGCTCACGAGATAAAACCTCTCGTCGTGAGGAAATCTGTGAAACTGCAAGTCCTTCTCTTTCGATATTCAGAACAGAACAGAACAGCTTGTGTGCACCAATGTGTGAGTTTAAATTAACGTCCGAAAAAAAACACCGCATGGGTTTCACGCATGGCACCACAAAAGCGAGTTTATGGTACGTGGCCTTCACCGCCCGATCCCAAGCACTTTGCATTTGTTGATCAGCGCTAACTGACGTGTTGCATCTCTGTTGCATTGTGAATTCACGCGTACATAAGGGAAACAACACGTCGATAGTGGTTCGAATCCGTAATAGACGCTCAGGATGCTTAGTCAAGTTGCCAATCCCTAACGCTTAGTAGCGTATCGTAGTTTTCCCTCACTGTCACTCTTTATTTTTGCAACAAAGACGTAGCCTTTCGTTTACGATTGCCAATTTAAGCGTTAGCGATTGGCAATTTGTCTAAGCACCCAGGTGCCCGGAGCGCCCGGAGGTGAGTAGTGGAATTAATATTAGATATTAATATCGTATAAATAGAGTTGGAGTAGGTAGCTTATAATATCAGTTAATTTTCCAAATTTCCCAACACTAATCATTTGGAACTACGCTTATTTTGTTTTCACCTTTGTAAGGGCTTGTCCATTAATCACGTCATACGCTTTTGGCCTATTTTAGACCCTCCCATACCCCATGGTGATACTTGGTGATATTTTCAGG
>JALPQI010022686.1:0-22522 GCA_025490895.1 Thaumatotibia leucotreta
AAACTCTAATTTCCAATTACACTGGCGACGTCTGTTCTTTCGGATCGTCTCCACAGTTGAGGAGATAACATACAAAACTACCGGAAACGTTTTAGAATTCTAACTAACGAGACGCGTAAGCCCAGTGCGCATCGGGCTTTGACCTAGGGTGCTCCGGACGAGGACTTTCTTAATGGGTCGCAACATGTCGAGCAAGCATCGACTTAAATACGTGAGTAACCTGGTTCGATAATATCTTAACCGGAAACGTGTCAAAGAACTGTAAAAGCTTGTATAGCTTGGCCTTGGCAGTGACAGTGAGGCGAAGAGCCTTGGGCTTCGATTAACGGTCCTGACGCACTTGTCGACAAGCTCGACGCACTTTTTGCCTTCATTTTCTACGTGTATACAATACAATACTTAATAGGGATGATGTCTAGGTTAAAAATAAGAAAATAAATTAAGTTGTTAGATTCTTCTTCTTTCTCCGTGCCTCTTCCCAGTTCATTTGGGGGTCGGCCCTCTGAATATGTTTTCGCCATATGGCTCTGTCATTTATGTCAGCTGTGATATTCATTGATAATTTTTCTAGGTTTCTCCACCGTAGCTTTTGGGCGCCCTCGGGGTTGTTTTCCTACTAATTAAGTTGTTAGATTATCAAAATAAAATATGTTGTCGCGGTAGTAAGCCTAAGGTTAGGTATACCGCGACGTCGAAATCCGCAAATTTCGAGCATTTAAATTTGTCTCTGTTACTCTAACATGTGGTGACAGACATAAATCCTCGAAATTTACGAATTTCGAAGTTTGCGGTAGTAGTCTTGTCTCTGTTACATTAACGAAGGCGTCTTTGAAGAGATAGACACATGTAGACAGTAGACACCGAAATTTACGAAATTCGAAAGCCTTCGGTCGACGACATTTGCGTATTATCTTATCAGAATATTCGCGAACCTCCAGCCTTGCTCACGGGCGGCCGGCCAATGTCAATGTCAATGTCAGCGGAGCCTTGGAGATGTATTTAGGAACCGGCACTCGTTTGAGGGTATTTCTCATTGCGATTTGTCTGATTTGATTTGTGAGTTGTCATGGCCATGTACAGAAAGATAACGTGGCTTAAACTTATTCTTTTATATTTTTATACAGGGTGAAACATGAGTCGAAAACAGTAATACGTTTTTCTAACTCTATAAACAACTAGCAATTGAATTCCCTACAAGTTACTTAGAAATGTTTATTTTTTGTATTTTTTGTGACTTTTTCTCATTTTTAAGGTGTGTTTCAGAAATGATAACGGCTATTTAAGCTATTTAAAACTGTAATTGTAATAAAAATCATTTAATTTTACACGAAATGACAAATTAATAATTTTGCTAATATGAATTATTCCAATTTGAAGAGGTAATTTAAATTACTCCATGATTTGTCTTAAAGTTCCTTTTGGATATACTAAAGCCAAAAAATACAAACACATAAACCCAAAAAAATACAAAAAATAAATAAATAACTTGTAAATTTTTAAGTAACTTGTTGGGCATTGAATTGTTAGTTGTTTATATAGTTAGAAAAACGTATTACTGTTCACGACTCATGTTTCACCCTGTATATGAACTGAAAGCTCGTCGCAGGGGCTACTTCACAAATAAGTATCGTATCAAAATACTGGATACCTGGAATCCCTTAACTTTCGAACATGGTTGTGACACGCCTGTCAAATTAAATAGCTTGTAATTCCGCTGATTGCGTGGATTTATTACAGAAAGATATGTTCTATATTTAGGTGCGAGTATATAAGGCGCAGCGTGGGTAGGCCCCCCACAAGGTAGACTGATGGTGATGACTTGGTGAAGGTCGCAGGAGTCCGCTGGATGCGGGTGGCACAGGACCGGTCATTGTGGCAATCTTTGGGGGAGGCCTATGTTCAGCAGTGGACGTCGGTCGGCTGATATGATAATGATGATTGATGATGATATAAGTCTCACATGATTATCTAACCCTTTGAACGCCAAGAACCACTAAATTAGTCGTGTGTTGTCATGCCTACCACGCCAGCAGCCACTAAAGTGGTCATCGATTATTCTGTCAAACTAACAGTCTTGCTGACAGATATTGTAAGGTTTATTTTCGTTGTATATTAGTAGAGATACTGGCGTGTATGTCACATTTTGACGCGAGAGAGAAGGCGTTTAGAAGGTTAAACATATTAACCCTTCGACCATTTGACAGCTCTGTTAAACCATTCAATTTGGAACCTTACATGTTTCGAAATGCCGTGTGGTGACAGCAGTAAGAATACATTTGTCACCACCCCAACTCTTCCCGCGGGAGTCGTAAGAGTCGACTAAGGGATTGAAGTGTCACTGACCATTCTTTGATTTGATTGATGACGGGTACGGGCAGCAGTGTCATGGACACATTACTGCGATCGCCAATCCACTGATTTAAGGCACTTGTTATGAAAAAAGTCGTTCGATACACGTGTAAAAACTTCTTTTTAACTCGGGTGATTGTCGCCCTCGTTTCACTCGGGCTCCAACTTTAACCATCACTTGCATCGAAATGTACTATTACGACCTCATAGGCATCCACAATTCCACAGGATCTGTAGCCATACCATGCTCGAACTGTCGTATTGGCGCGAGCGAGCCTTCGGGATATTCGCTAATTTCGAGGATTTGTCTCTCTCACTGGTTTGCACTGTTGGTCACGAATAAGTCACTGGTCTCACCGCGAGCTACTAAGCTATGAATTATCGGCTATAAACACGAACAAAAGATACGCACTCCCGTGTAAATAAAAGAGACACGGCGATACTCGCCCAGCTATCAGCTATCAAAGCCGGGCGAGTATCGCCGTGTCTCGTTTATTTACACGGGAGTGCGTATCTTTTGTTTGTGTTTATAGCCGATAGTTCATAGCTTAGTAGCTCGCGGTGAGACCAGTGCCTTAGTAGCTCGCGGTGAGACCAGTGACTTATTCGTGACCAACAGTGCAAACCACACCTCTTGACACGATTTGGCAAATCCAAAGTTAACCATCAGTATCGCACACACTCCAAAATGTCCATCATTCTGTCACATAAAGATAGGTACAAAATTGTACTTTGATAAACTGATAACTCATGTTGTTAAGATGATTCACTTATAATAATATAAAGTTGGTATTTTCGTTCTTGGAAAAATGAGAAGGTATCATACTTACTTTAGGTACATAAATAAAAGTATTTTTACCTTTAATATTTAAGTGATACTAATTAGGTACTAACATAACTAGATACAGACACAGCCGAGTACAGATGTACTTTTTCTTCGGCTTTTCACGGAAACGCCCGAATTCATATTGAAGCTAATTGAGACAGAAACTTATAATTTGGTAATTTTTGTAAAAATATGAAGGAAAAAGATTGTTCACTATATCTGTAGGTACTCGTACACACGTACAAAGTCTGGTACTAAAATTTCCTTTTCTTTTTAAAATTGTCATTTATTCAAGTGTGCAACGCGTTATTATCACTTATCAGCTTATCGACGCTTCAGTTCCACTTTAGACAACAATGTTTCCCAATAACCAACAGCCAACACACATCATCGTTGAACTCACCTCACATCTACCCTCACCAACAGACACGTCATCAGAAGCAGCAAAACAACAGTGTACAGCCGCAACCACTTGCGCACAAGCACTTTGAAGAGATACGATATCATCGTGGAACATTCGCGAACTGCCGATAACTTTGATAGTGTCAGTTGTGATGCGATAGTGCGGTGAGGGCGTGACACTTTTCTTTCATGGCCGATCGGTTTTCCAACTATGTACATATTGTTCGTTGTAATTTTATTACGAGAAGTTCTTATCATTTTACTAGCGACGATTTTGGACGGCTACAATAGTAAAACCTTCCTCTTGATTCTATCTACTTATAAAAAACCTCATTTAAAGGCCATAGTCGGATTTTCATAGTGAGTCAGCCTTTAAATCAACCAGACTCTAGTATTTTTTTGTGAGTACCTCTTATGGTGAAGAATATTTCTGCTGAGTATCAACGTCCTATCGGTGACAGTTTTTGACTTATGATTTTTTTTAGTTTTTTCTTTAATGTGTTGTATCTCAGGATGTGTAAAAGCGAATTGCTTCAAATTTTGAAATAATGTTCTTTATTTAGATATGCATCGAATTTAAAAAATGAATATCGATTGTCGTATAAAAAAAAGAAAAAAAAAGACCAAAAAATTTTTCATATTTTTTTTTGTGTACCTATGAAGTAGTGACACCTCTATTTTCTTTTTCTAATTATAGACCATACATTGGCCTACTAGTTGCCTAAGTATCAAAATTTTCCAAGCGGTACTTCTTACCAAAAATCGGCAATATGTGTGGTCAAGTTCTGCATTCAATTGGTGTTTTTCAATGTAGTATACAAACTCTTCATTTATATTTGAGTTTTCTTATCAGGCTATCTTATTTAAGAGTAAATGCTAATGACAACTTAATGTCATCATGATGCTAGCTGTTTATTTCATTATTAATCGGCCGTTTACCATTTCAACTAGCGTATCTCGATAATATATATATATATATATTCAAGAAATATATTATTTTTAATGAATATCTCATAAATAATATCGAATTACGCTAGTTAAAATAATAAACGGCCGATTAATAATGAAATAAACAGCTTGCATCATGATGACATTAAATTGTCATTAGCATTTACTCTTAAATAAGATAACCTGATAAGAAAACTCAAATATAAATGAAGAGTTTGTATACTACATTGAAAAACACCGATTGAATGCAGAACTTGACCACACATATTGCCGATTTTTGGTAAGAAGTACCGCTTGGAAAATTTTGATACTTAGGCAACTAGTAGGCCAATGTATGGTCTATAATTAGAAAAAGAAAATAGAGGTGTCACTACTTCATAGGTACACAAAAAAAATATGAAAAATTTTTTGGTCTTTTTTTTTCTTTTTTTTTATACGACATTCGATATTCATTTTTTTAAATTCGATGCATATCTAAATAAAGAACATTATTTCAAAATTTGAAGCAATTCGCTTTTATACATCCTGAGATACAACACATTAAAGAAAAAACTAAAAAAAATCATAAGTCAAAAACTGTCACCGATAGGACGTTGATACTCAGCAGAAATATTCTTCACCATAAGAGGTACTCACAAAAAAATACTAGAGTCTGGTTGATTTAAAGGCTGACTTACTATGAAAATCCGACTATGGCCTTTGATGCGTTATACGTAGGATAGGTAATTATGTCCCTAAATGGGTGAATCAACTTTTTTTTTCGTTATTGTTATGTTATGTTTGCTTTGGCATTGGTTGGTGCTTAAATGTTAGATCTACCTACTTATTCATCTTCTGGTTATTTTGATAAAGACTGTTAGATATTGGAATATCGGGCCAAGCAACACGACGGTTTCTCAATCTCAAAGAGTTTTTGGAGTACCTAGTTAGAAAACATTAGTTACTTTTTATATGAAACAAAAATATATTCACGGGAGGTACCTATTCGGTCAGCCCAAGGAAAAACTACTTAGATGCAGCACAAAAATACCAATAGTGATAAAAAATACAGCGTCAATGGCGTTAACAAAAACTTCATGGTAAGTTCAACGTTGCATTGGATGACTTCTGTTAGTACTTAAAAGCTAAAACATAATGTTATCCACAGACGTTCCTGTACCTTACATACCTGCCATGCTCAGTGTAGGGCAGTAGGGTTCCGTAGTTATTAAAAAACGGCTGGGCCGATTATGTTCAGATCGGAATATATTTTAGAGTATTCTATAAACCCACTATTCATGATTTTTCCAATATTTTTTGGACCCACTGATCAAGAGAGGTGAAGGGTTACAATTTTTCGTCAACGAACGTCAACGAAACGTCATACTTCGCAGCCTATTTTAAGGAACATACATAACAATATTTCATTGCATGTTTGAGAAAAATAGTATACACACCTCAGCCGTTAAATGGGAAAGCCTCGGATCACATGTTTGTCGGCCTCGGCTTCGCCTCGGCCTACAATTACGCGTTATACGAGACATTTCCCACTTAAACGGCCTTGGCATGTAATCTACTATTTCTAGTTTTTATTCTACTACTTTATAGGCGTGATCAATATCCTATTCAATATAGTATACCAGTTGCGGCTGTACCAAATTGCACATTTCTGAGCTATACTGCGGTCAGATGGACATGGCGAAGGCGAACCTAAGAGTTGCTTAATTGTTTACTACGGAACCCTAAGATGTACGTACCTATTTGAGCCTTGATTTATCGCAGTTCTTGTACATAACATACCTTGATTTGTACACTCAAAGTGTGCGGGTAGTTCGAGTAATCAAACTAATTGCGCCCGCAGATAGTAAATATAATTGTCACTTTACGTTTATTAGAACTAAACGAAGTATTATTCTGTATGTTTCATCATTATCATCATTTTAACCATAAACCGTCCATTGTTGAACATAAGCCTCCCATTTGGACCTCCACATACACCGGTTGGATTGGAAGCAACCTGCATCCAGCGTCTCCCGGCGATATAAGGTTGTCAGTCCATCTTGTGGGTGGACATCCTAAGTTGTGTTTGCCAAACCGTGGCCTCCACAGTGGAGACCAGAAAAGTGCTCAAGTGACTCCATTTGAGCACTTTTCTATCCCAACGGCCATTTGCTCTATGTGCAGTGTGGCCCCATTGCCGCTTGTTGATCCAGAGAGCTACGTCGTCGACTTTAGTACTTCTATGGATCTCCTTATTTCTGATCGATCAGCAGTATCACGACTATCACGAGAGAAACCTAGACTAAATTAAAATGCAAAAATACTTGCATGAACATCCATCATCCATTAAAAATATGAAAGAGAAAGAAGTTTACAAAGAAGTTTATGGATAAGTGTGTTAAAAATGAATATTTCGCTCTGAAACAGAATCGCCGAGTCTTCTAAGGCGTACAATGGTGATTTACTTCAAAAACGCATATCGATTTTACTCACATTACAATCTCAACCTAAACTCCTCCTCTTCAAATCTAAATTGGAATTACACCCTCCTCCTTACATAAGCTGTTCTTCCAAATTACTTCCTGAATGCATCTGCCACTCCTGGCCGGATGTTACCCACGTACGAATCGTACGATTAAAGTCATAAATATGAATGCGATTTTCAACTGTATCTCAACAGTTTGAGGTACACTAACGTTGACATATTTTTGCGTGAGTCGTATGATTGGGCCCGGCTCTGGCAGACTATTCATTCGGATACATTTGCGATTTATATATATGGTTTAAGAATTTATTTCTCTAAAAGAATACAATTCACTTATCTAGAGAAATACATAACATGCCTTAATTTAATCTCTTAATAAAATCTAATTTAACAAATTTTAGGTATGATTGATACAAAGATCGGAAAGTGTAGGTACATAATTATACTAGGCAGACATAATTTTTAATCTAGGAATTTACTATATCTAGCAATATTGGTTGACAATGTAGTATCCATAATAAAGTGGGTATAAAACAAACATTTAAGATTTTACCGCACGCATAATACTCATAACAACTCGGACCTAGTCAAGCCGTTATTACGTATCGAGTTTCGATCGCTATGTTGATAGCGACTATAATAGCAATGCAATTCCGATTGTTAGACTTATTACTGTAATTTTAGGTAGGTATGTACTTATTGAATTTTATCTAATATGCATTTTATTTGTCTTTACAAATTAATTTCTACACACACTAATTCTTATATTATTATTCTCAGTTTGTTTTTTGGCTAGCGCGTAACCTAAGATTAGATTTAGATTTAGATTTGATTCTTATACTGTGTAATTTGCAAGCGTGTGTTTTTAAAGGTTCTTTTTGTACAACACAAAGGATTTGGTGTCTTTTAGTTGGTGAGGTAATTTGTTGTATAATTGAGCCCCCTCGAACATTAAGTTTTTCCTTCCATAAAATTTTGTACGTGGAGGACGAAGACATATATTATTAGGACGTCTTGTTAAACGTTTTGCGATCTGTGATTTTATAGTAAATGAGATTTGGGTGTGAATTTTTTTATCCAGAATTTTTCGTACCAATATGCAAGTGTTATAATTGTACAATTGAGACAGGGTCATAAGTTGCGTTTCGTTATAAACTTTTTTAGTTTCGGTAAGATGGTTATAATGAAACAAAAGTTTTATTACTTTGTTTTGAGCTCTTTGTAACGGAGCTATATTAACGTTGGCGGCACATCCCCATAATTCGATTAAGTACTCTATGTGAGGTTTTACTAGTGAGTTGTAGATAATGTATCGAACCGGTTTCGGAAAACATCTGACTGAGCCCCTTAACATAGCCGTTTCTTATCCGGAATGAACGGGTTTATGGTGTCATTGCTATTTTCTGGTGACCTTTTTTTATGGATACAATTTATGGGCAAAATCCTTATCGAATAATCGGATGGACTCGTTCAAAAGACCACTAAGAGTTCGATTTTTGGGATCAAAACCTGGATTTTAATATCCTCCTTCTTAGTCTTTCAATACTCCTAAATCTAGACAAGAAAAATACCTTACCTATATCGTAACAGGTAGAAGATTATTTTATGGCAATTTTGTAAATACATATGTGCAAAGGTTTACGGATTTCGGTAACGTGTGGGCCATACAATTAAAATCACAATCAGAAATCTGGCCTCTTAATGCTTGTGCATTCTGTCATTGTCAGAATGACGGATTCGTACGAAAAGTCACGAGACCATTTCCATACATTATTATGGTCAAGTGAACTATCGGTTATCGTAAACGATTGCAGAATGGCTTCTTGGTTAGGCTTGCTGGTATAATAATAATATGTTTGAATAAACACACTCAATTTTGCTCTGTATAAACTTTTATTAACAATGCTCGAACTTACATATTTATTGTTTAGACGACTCTATTATTAAAGCTATTTTTCTGTACCTATTTCTTGGAAATATCCCAGTTACACCTCCTGGGTTTCGGGTTATGTCTGACTGAGCGATAACTCTGATAAACTGAATATCTGCTCAATGTTTGAAGTAAATACAGATCAGCGTACTTCAAAAAGTAGTTGTTTATTAAGTATTTTATTTTAAATTAAATAAGTAATGCGAGATACCTATGTCGTGATAACTGAATTTAGTAGGTACAACAACATCTCTTACGATGCTTTTTCTAACCATTGATCTGCAGGAAGATCAAACTCTGAAGGAAGTTCAAACAATTTTTTTTTGTATTTTCTAGATGGTTAGTACAGTTAAGACACCAAAAATTACTATTAATAACTGATTTGCAATCCCCAGTAATCATTTTAATTAACTGATACTTTTATTTGAGTACCTATTGAAATATCAGAATTCTTCCATTGTTCAAGATTGTTAAAGTAATTAGATACGAGTATTTTACTCTGTAACCTAAAACGAGAGCTTGATAATATTATGCATTAATCTTTCGCAATATATCCAATTAAATGACTATACTCATACGAAACTAGATAAATACGTAATTTACCCAATTTTGTTTAATTGAAAAAAAAAACCCAATTTAAGTTATTTTAGTGCAAAAAATCAGATAAAACAGATATTGTGTCATCGAACTTTCATTTTAGTCCGCAAAATAAAATATACTTACACTAAGATCTCTCTTCCTTAAAAGAGTCTTAACTAAAAATGCTATGATTTATCTTGAAACTGCTTGCAAATTTACAGTTTTTCAAAAGTGTATTATTGTGTGTTTTATCTGCAAAATCTCAAGGTTACCTAACTGTACACCCTATGAAATTACTGAAACTTGATTATTGAAACTAGTTAAAAGTTGAAAGTTTTCCAAAATTTGGTAGGAACTATTATTTCCAAATGTGAAATTTGACTAAATATCGTAACTGTAAACGGTTTCTCACAGTTAAAAGTGTTAAAACCGAGGGATTTGTATATATTATATCCGATGGTGACTGATTTTTGTAAGGAAAACCTCAGGGTCCTCATCCCTTTAGTGATGTTTTTCCTTACAAAATCAGGGCGATATCATGATCAGGGGATATATCAGGGCGGTCGCCATGATGCTCAAAAACATCTGAACATGCACTCTAAGGAGCGGAGATGTGCAAAATTGACCAATTACATTCTTCAAATTCAAAATTCGAAACACTATGATGCGGTCTCATTGGCCAATTTTGCACATCTCCGCACCTCTCCGCCTCAATGGGGCCGCAGCCTAATATATAACGTTATGAAATAGAGGCCTGCTCAATATTTGTGGGCAGTCTGGCCGCTTCCATATATCTGACTGTACAAGACTGATGACTATCCTTGCGACCGTGATCAGGTTATTTGGGGCGTGGTGGTGGTGGTGGTGGCGCTGATGGGGCAGGGGGCTGTGGCGGCGCCCCGGGAGGGGGCGGGCCCCCTGCATTCTGGGACAACTCTCGTGATGGAAGAGTCCCTCTGAAACAATTTAAAAATCAAATTAAGAAGATTTGGTAACTGGGTGGGCTGGATGTTTTCAAGTGTTTCGACGAAATGAAGATGTTAGATACTCATTTGTTTTGTGGAACAACTTTTGAACCTGCTAGGCTATTCTCTTATTCACACATTCGACGCTGCGTTCGTCAACGAGCTCGACGTCGAGCCAGCCATCCTTTTCTCTTTATTAGTGCAACTATTCCATATACAAAGGTGAACGCCTACAGCGAACTTTCAAAATCTATCACGCCTATGACACATTCGTTGAGGTGGACAAAGATAAATGCTCAAAATTCATAAACTTCGAAGTTCGAAGTTTGCGGTAGGCCTGGGGAAATGAATACCATGATCTCCTAAAGCGATTCAGTTTTACTTGTCAGTTTTTGACATGGAATGGACACATGGACAATTGGACATAGACACAGGCGTTCTACCGCAAAAACAGGAGTTTCGGGGATTTATCTTTGTCACTCTACCTATAATGACGCTTTTGTTGGAGTGACGAGACAAATCCCATAAAACGAACTTCGGTGTTCGCGGTAGCAGGCCAGCGGCCCTACTGCAAACTTTGAGGATTTGTCTCTCGTCTCTGTCACTCTAATGACGCCTTAGTTGAAGTGACGAGACAAATCCCTGAATTTAAGAACTTCTGTGTTCACGGTAATAGGCCAGCCAGATTACGTGCTAAACTGAATCGCATTAGTAGATCGTGCTGTAAGTGATCCAACCGCAAAAATCAAGTAGGCAGTAAGACGCGCGTAGGCCCCGAACCGCATTCAGTACTCGTGACTCACGGGTCAACGACCTCGCAGACTTCCCGCAGACGCGTGCCCACGGTGCATTCACCAGTTGCATAATGCAGGACTGCAACGAACTATCGCTGTCATTCCAATTATGCCGAGTCGTTGAGAGTTGTTCGAAACTGTCAGGTTTAGAAGTTCGCAGGAGGTTTAGCACATGATTAAAGTGACAGTATATCGCGGCGACATCCACTAGGTATCCCTTTTATGAACATAATAAAAGACGGGAAGTCTATTTCGCAGCGACAACTGTCGCATCAATCATGTGCTAAGCCTTCAGGAGAAGGTGATGTGAAACTATTGGGACATGGCATTTTACCGCGAACACCGAAGTTCGCGCGATTTTCTCTCGCTTCCGTAACGCACCTTCCATTTGTAGCTTTTACCGGC
Source organism: Thaumatotibia leucotreta (assembly GCA_025490895.1). NCBI lineage: Eukaryota > Metazoa > Arthropoda > Insecta > Lepidoptera > Tortricidae > Thaumatotibia > Thaumatotibia leucotreta. The sequence goes on from JALPQI010022686.1 coordinate 11,663, forward strand.
CTCATTCATCACTTTTGCTTTTATCTACGACTGTAAATGAAGACTCGTGTGGAGTTAGGAAAGAATTAAGAAGTAAACAGGTCGTGTGAAAAATCGAATAACATAACTAAAGGGTGTACCGATAAAAAGCTGTAAATTTCAAATAATAAAATCGGATCGATATAGCTAGGTAGCTATAATTTCAAGCTTTGGAAATTATCCAGGAAGTCTTAGCTGACTGTAGTACTTTAGTGTCACTACTGCATTTCAGGTACAGCTTCTTCGAAACCTCTTCCAAACTATCTTTTACAAACATTTTTTTCTGTCGTCAATATAGGTATCTGGCCATTCTTACGGTGTTCCTTAAGATATCCTTGACTTATGCATAATATCCTTGATACTTTTTGGCACTGATTTCACTTCATAAAACTATGCCAAAGAGACTAAAACTTGTATAGGAATAAATAATTAATTAAAGACCCATAGAAAACTCACCTAATAATATTACATAATTCCCTTCACAGAATATTACTGCGCCCAAGGCATATATTAAAAAAAAACATGTAGATTAACTAGAAATATTGGTCACTTCTGCAGAACACGAAATCGTGCAGTGGAGAATAAAAAAAAGAGCTTGTAAAAATAAATTTCGAAGGGGTTCTGGAGAACTTGTATTGTGAATACTGAAATTACAGTAGCAACAAAAAGGACCAAAGTTAGCTAATTTAAGACCTCCTAGTTAATTACAAAAGCCAGAAATTACAGCTTTTTAACTATATTGACACAATTTTTTATTTAAATTTGCCAGCTTTTTATCGGTACATCCCTTTATGTGGAACTATGTCCTCATACTAATACTGAGAAGCCTCATGGCTTCTTTTAACTCTCCGGCTCCCCTATTGAACCCGCGGGGTTATTATATGAATCATTTGGTATTGTATCACAAAATTAAGGAATCTAATAAAGGCCTCAACAGTCGTGTCTGTCAGGGAAATCACATAATGATGCGGCAAGATAATGCATTGAATTTAGTGCAATGTAATAGCCACCCAATTCGTTGGCAACGTGGAACGTAGCAAAAATGAAATACCTACGATTTCTCTCAAGAGTACCTAGTTATTACCAAACTCTTAGGCAAGTCTAATGCACTGTGAAAGTAACAGTAACAGTAAAATATTTACGATCGCCTTAACGGTTTATATTAAATACAGGGCCATTATAACTAAAATGATACATATCAAATATCCCTTTCATATCGTCTGCGGCTGAACGGGCCACATTCTATAGTGAAAGCGCTTGTCTAGTCCACTACGCGGCTTTTTCTAACTACCTATTTCTAGCCGATGCATTATGTTGCAGGTAAAACTTTGATACCTAATACCGTTGGCCTGTGTCGCAAAATGTTGGAAGATGTGCATTCTGCAAATGTATGAATCACGACGTTGGAGAGAAACGGACAACTCGTCGTCATAAAACGTATTTTTGATTACAATGCTATAGCTGCCTACATTACGTCAAAAATTGCCAAATCTAATTGGAAATTTGTATAATTGACAGAGTTTAAAAATTGATTGAGGCTTATGTTCTTTGGGTAGGACACATGTAGGCAGGAGGGGTAAAAAACTTAAGTACCTAAGTCACCTGTTGTATGTAGTAGTGATCTATTCAAATGGATGGACATGTTTAACATGCGAATACAAAACAAATGCCTAAGATATGGATACATTTTGCCAAAACGGAAGACCAGCGCTGGCTCTGCTGGCAAAATGTTGAATTTTGGCCATTTCGGGACAAAATTTCGTGTTTACTATTTTGTTTTGTTTCTACCATGTCTCGAATAAACGTTTTTTCTTTTCTTTTTTTCTTTCTTTTTTTCTTCATTACAACCACATACAACAGGAGCTTTTCTTAACTTTTTCACCATTACCGCAATGTGTTCTAATATTGCCATATCTTTTGCCTTAAAATCAAACGCTTAACGAAACAACCAGTCACTAAAATTAACATGAAAAAAAAAACATTTTTGATATGATTAGACACAAGCAATGGGGAAAAGTACCTATCCAAAAAATGTAAATACAGGAATTTAAAAATTTTCTTGTTTATTTCGGACTCTAATGCATGGTTAAAATTTCTCACAATGCTCGCGAGCAACCTGTATGAAATATTGATTAAATATAATTTGCCACAAAACCTTTCGAAAATACACGTACCTATTAGGTATTTTATTTGTGCAACTTCTGGTGACAATGACACTTGCGAATCAAAAGAAAAAACACTTCAATCTTGAATCGTGCCGAGAGAGCGAACTGAATTTCCAACAATGGAACATTGATTTAACGGAATTTCAAATATAAATTGGCCTACTGACTTGAAATTGGAGTTTTTGAGTAGATAGATAGGCACGTTTTTGTCGCACACCCAATTTATTTGGAAAGTGAAAGCATACTATGATTCTTAAATAATAACTACGTATTTAATAAACCTTACAGGTTTGCGTAGGTATTGAATTTCCTTTAACGAATATATTATTTCAGTATTTTAACTAAAATTACTAACCAATCTAACCATTAGTAGTAGAAATTGTAGTCGCAGCGTGTTTAGTAGCTTTTTGAGCAGGTGCAGATCCTACTACCGTGTACTTCGAAATCCGCAAAATTCGAGGATTTGCCTCTGTCAACGGAAGCTTCATTATCATTAATCATCGAAATGTTCAAATTTCAAGGTGGCGGTAGCAGAGCACTAAGCAGCTGCTGAAGAGGGCTTTTGATGCCAAAGTTGATTTCCAAAAAAACTAAGTGTTTTTGAGGTCATTGTGATAATTTTAAATGGAACAGTTATAAAAACGCGAAAATGAGGATTGCTTTATAGCTCCCTCGATCGCAATCATCAATGAACAGTCCATGAGTCCTATAGTACCTGGAGGGCTACGGTGACCACGATCGACCTGTTGAAGCTACGCGTCGATTATTGTTTGCAGTAGATGCTGTATTGTAGTCGTCTCGGTATCAAATGAAATAACACAAAAATAAAGTCAAGTTCTAAAAGGTACCTCACGAAAAGCCAAGTAGCATGTTCTTTCAGTTTTAAATTTCATAGGCACGCGTGGTCCGCCGGCGCTCAGCCAAGACTTCGCGCCAGATCGCCGCACATTCGCATTCGTATCGGGACTTGGGCTTCACGTATATTTTTGCTGGGAATACGCCCCTGCGACAGAAAGAACATCCAACTTGACTAAATTGATCGTGGATATTGTACTCTAAGGCTCCCACTCGTGAGCGAATCGCGCCGCAAACGCGAACCCACACAGTCTATTCCGCAGTGCGCTCGCGTAGGATCCACACTCTTATTCGCGGCTTAGAGCCGCGATTCGCTCACGAGTGGGGAGCAGCCTTTGAACGAGCATGCGCAGTCATCGTCGAATGCTTTACTGTAGTCATGTCAAAATGGTAAAATAATTTATTTTTGCGAAAATGACATGATATTTTGTCCGGAATGAGGGTTTTTGATACTTTTTCTGCCGCTATGGGGAGGTGAGATGGCAGCACTGAGCCGACCGTTTAACGAACTGTCAAAATAAATACGCGCATTTAATTTTCAACATATTTATAGGTTTATTTATTCTGAAAACCATTACTTTAGGCATATTGTTACCTAAAATAAATAAATAAAATAGTTCCAAGTCAATTCTCATGAAATTAACAAAGTTAAAGTAATTATTTTGAATACCAGTGACTTTGCGCGCCTGTTTTATAGCTCCGTCTTCAGTTCGATGAAAGTGTAATAGTCGTAATCCATTACAAAATCAATTCTCTTCCAAATAAAATAGAATTTCAATATTTTAGGCCCAGGTGCCTATGAATAGTATGAATCTGACAGTTGTCGAGACCAGGTACGTACGAAGCGCCGCCTGGTGGCAGAAAAATTATCGAAAACCCTCATTACTCGTAGCTTAAAGTGGGCGTTTATACCATTTTTATAAATGGTTAAAAGCAAAACGTTAACCAATTTTCCTGCCTCCCGAGACAATGAAAATTGCTAGTAAATTTTGAATGAATGGTGCAGGAAATAGATAGGAAGTCGTCATGCAGCCACGGGAGCGGTTTTAGTTTTAGTATTTGTCACTGCTCCCATACCGAGATTCTAATGTCATAAATCAAAATGTAAGAAATTTCTTAATACTTGTCACGATATGACAAGGTTTTAGAGTGGCCTAGGCTTCCAATTGGTTGAGTGTATGTATGTAGGTACTTGCATTTGCACTCTGAGAGCCTAACCGCAATTATCATAAGATTCATAAGCCTATGATAGTCCACTGCTGGACGAAGGCCTCTCCTATTAACTATGCGTATAGACGCATTAGGAGGTAAATGCCCATAATCGCCACGCTGGGCAAGCGGATTGGCTATCGCATTAATGTGTCCACTATGATGACGCTGCTGCCCGTCATCAATGTTTTATCAAATAATGGTCAGTGACACTGGTGACAAACGTATTCGTACTGCCGTCGAAACACGGCCGCGAACTTATAAGGAATTAGTCAATTTCAATAATTTCACTCCAACGAAGAAATTGTCACGACGGAGTTATTGGTGAGACAAATATGCTTAGTATATGTACTCGTAGTTCCCGGTAGATCTCTGGATGCGCAGTATTGAATTAAAATACCCATTCTGCCGTCCTAGTGTTGAAAGCAGTATTTGCTATGAATCTCCATAGCAAATATCGTCTTCTACCTAGAACTTAAGGCACCTTTTTGCTGTGGAGTTTCATAGCAAAAACTGCATTCTTTACTAGGACAGCAACATTTAGGTCGCTTACCCTACATAGACTGATCTAGAGCAGGGGTGTGCACGATTTGGCCTGAGGGTTACTCCGGCTGTAAAGGGCTTTCATCTGGGCCGCCTGTTCTTTATAAAGCCTGCCTTTTAAAGTCTTGGTTAACTATAACAACTCTCGCCCTATGATGTTGCTGTCCATTTTTACAAAGGTCCATTTTATAGTTCCGTAGTACAGACCCTTATAGTTTCACCATGTCGATGCGTCTGTCCGCAGCATAATTAGCTCAGTAGCAACGGCCACTAGCGGTTGTATACTAGCTTTGTTTTACTATCAACCAAAAATATATACTTATTCTGTTCATCTAGTAGATCACAAAACTCAGAAAAAACATAATCATAATTCGGCTGCGCCGCAATACTTATTTCTGTAATTGCTCCTCACACCTAGTATTTTACTACCATCGAAAATCTACCTACATAAACGAAAATTCCTATAGTCTGTACTTACACTGTACAAATTAAATAAAACGAATAAAATATTTGTACATTTTCGGGCAACCTACCAAATACAAAACCACCAGGAACTATCACTGACCGAGCTGACTTTAACCTACTTTATTTGATAGTGTCATATTTCCTACCCTCAACTGGCATATGTGGCCATATGAGGGTACATTTTGTTTACGTTTATTTAAATATCTAAAAGTACAGACTACTTATAGGAATTTTCCTACTACAGCTACTACGATCGCTAATCCGCTTGCCCAGTGTGACGATTATGGGGATTTACCTCCTAATTCCTAATGCGTCCATACGCATTTTCAATAGGACAAGCCTTCGTCCAGCAATGGACTGAGATAGGCTGATGAAGTGATGCGAAATGCCTAAAAGTACAGAAGACTATAGGTTCTCCAGGTTACATAAGAAAAGTTATTTGTAACGTTCGGAAAGCCAAAACAATACAAGGCGATAATAATTCCAGTGCCAAACTGGACATCAAAACACTCTTCCTCCTATAAAGAATCCAATAAATAAAAAACATTCCTCTGAGTTACTAAGAGAAAGACGTATATCCAACGGAAAGATGAATGTAATACTGTCTTCCAAATACCAAAGGGTTACCTAATAGTTATCTCACAAGCTTGCGAAAGCATTTAGATTATTTTTAGGCGAATATTGAGTACATCATAGCACTCTTACGTTATCTTTCGCATTCTCATAACTACCAGAAGCATTTTCTCAAAGAACATCTTCAGCCGTTGACATAACGTTTAGTTTTAAAAATTGACAGCTAACAGGCGGGAGGTTGGAAAAGGATTTGCGTTTTGTTTACGCTTTGGAGCGCGCCTCTTGGTATCGGTCCAGGCAGTTTGCGTCATTGAAGAGTGCCCCGAAAATCGGAAATAACTATTGTTTCCATCTTGTATAGACTTATTTACACCGTTTTCACGAATGTGGTTGTTCTGAGTGGCTTTTATACGCCAAAATAAATACTTACACATGCACAGTTCGGGTTGTAGTGCGGACTATTTTTCCGCAACCTACCTACATAGTTGTTAAGATGGTAAGCCTTCACGATTTTGTTTTTTTAATTCACCTATGTTAGGAATATTTTTGGATTGAGAGACTTTGATATTTTTAAATGCTTGATATAATATGATATGGGTGAAGTGTTGGTACTTCGATCGGTAGATATTTCAACATGTGAAAATTCGTATTCACGTGTTCAATGTCAGAGTTAGAAAAAGATGGTTTGCTATGCTATAATGTTTATAAAAAATAACCCTAAGTATATCTTCGTAATTAGGTAAATTCATTAGCGTCCTACGCCATTATTCTATGGACATAGTTATGCATTAGCGAACCAACCCACAAGAATTTTTCATTCTAATTGACACCTTAAACCAAAACAAAAAAGTCAATCTTTACAATGACAAATTCATGGGATTGGTTCCTTTTTGCATAAGTACGTCCCACGTACGTCCTTTTATAGGGTAGCTATAGCGAAAATAATGGTGGTTAAGGACACATTCAGTACCTTTGTTTACCCTCTGTTTTTATAATGACAGAGGCCTGACATTTGAAGCCAAGTGGCAACATTTTTTTTCCATTATATTAGCAATTAATCCTCTGTCGTGGATAGAATGCATTCTCTTTTCACACTGGTACCTATCTTACTTACGAGTAGAAACAGGCCTGCGACCGCGAACACCGAAGTTTGTAAATTTTGGGAATTCTCTGTCATCCAGGAAATTGATTCTGGAAAAATCCCTGAACTTTGTCGGATTTCGAAACTTGCGCTAGGGCCACAGGGGCTACATAAAACTCCAAAAAAATACAGTTGGCGTACCATTACACCTAGTTAGTAATCCCTAGGTAATCGTAGTAGTAGGTAGTAGGCCACCTAGGTTGCTAGGTGTAGCTAGTAGGCCGCGTCTATTAGATAAAAGCAGTAAATAAAGGATTAATTGTGTTTAAATCCTTTATTTACTGCTTTCCCGACCGTATTATTTTAGAGCAGCGCAGGTTACAAACACCTGCAGATAATGCTATGACTTATGAGCTAGGGCAGTCTTTGCCACCAAATTTTATACATATGCCGGTTTGTACCCGATGTAAAAGACGCCTAGCCTTTATAAGAGATTGCATAAACCCCTGAAATTCGAGACGGGGTGGTCGAGGGGTTTAGGCATCAGGCGCGAAAGCTAGGAGCTTCTATCGGTTTATATCCTAAGGGGTTTTCGGTGAAATTGGTACATATTACGACTTCTTAATAAAATTTAGATTAGAATTTGCGAGAACCTTTCACACTGACGAGAAGGTGCTGTTTGCTCTAGTATTAACCGATGCTGTTTTTAAACCACGTTTGTCGTCGCCAAACGGCGAAAATAGATAAAGAAATCCGAATGGGCGTACGTGATCGGAACAATGCAGGCAATGTTACAAGCATGGTAACCGGTGATTCACCATCATCGGAAACTGCTGCCAGCCGACACGAATACCAACTTACAAAATGAATTAACAGCAGTACTTTTCTGCACACTTAGAACCTTTTTCTACTAGGTTCTACGGCCTTGTATGGTGAGTTGGTGACGATTCGTCTGCTTCTTTTAAGTAGTGTCAAAAAGACGTATATGCTTTAAAACAGAGAGATCTTTAAGCCGTTTTGTTTCTGCACACTGAACAAGGTAGGTACTATTGTTGTATTTACTGTTCAGATGTTTTTTTAATCAGTGGTAAAAACTACTAATTGATTTCGGCACAGGAAATGTATCCATTTGCAATGGTCAATGACTAATGTCAGTTTAATTGACCTGTCCTCTAATGACTGCAAGCTGCAGTTTTTAGGGTAAGATCATGATTTAGTTATTGGAGTGGTCAATACAATGTATAAAAAAGATAGATTAGATTATTATAAATATTAGAAATTTCACAATACGTTCAATAGATTAGAATATTTTATTTCATGATAAAAGATTACATAATAAATTTGCATACATGTCAAAATTATACGAATTGTTATCACGATCGTCAAAACAAATAATAAAAAATTTAATTATAATGTACTTAACAATGTCAACAAAGATTAAAATACACTATTAAAAAACAAATAAATATTAGCAGTTCTATCTCCCGTTAGGGATACATGGGCTGTTGGTTAAAAATATACATGGGCTACTGATTCAACGAGGATCAATGGAGGATCAGCAATCTGCATCATAAAACATAACATTCAAAACAAAAAGCATTAAAAAATATCATTAAAAATATGTAATTATAGTATACTTTTATTTATTTCTGAGCTATCCTATGCTTCACTCATTTCAGTACCTATGTGCAATAAAAAAAATGTTCTCCATAGGGCGTTCAAACAAAATAATAAATATAATCAATATTACAGCTGGAGGTTGGATTCACTTATGGGGTCGCGATGCCGCGAAGTTTAGCTCCGAGACGAATTTATGGGCGCGAGATATATTTTTTTTGAGGATTTGGGGGTCGCAAAGAATTTAATGGTCATAAACGGCTGCAACATCACACAACTTGAAAAACGCCGTCATCGTCATAAGTCTTCTTGAATAGTTTTTGTGATCGAAGCCCGACATTGAACTTGGCTTCTCCCAATGTCAGTGGCAAATTACGAGGCCGCTCGCATAACAGATGTAAGTAAATTATCACCTCGGGCAGACCTTGACAGATATCGCCACTATTTACTGAACCTCGTATCTGCAACACTCATTTGCTGGAATAAACACCCGTATTTAGAGTACAAGAAAGGTGACATTTTCATGAAATTATTCCTATAGATCCGAGCTTGGGTAAGTAAGCGACAATATGCAGGCAAACATACAATGTTTTTCACAACCTCGTATCTATTTCAACCGTCATATTAGAAAAGCCGCTACATTTGTTAGGAGTAAGAATCCATTTTAAACGATTGTATTTGGGTAGTTACGCCATTGGAGTGGTGTTAAGTGACATGTGCTAACCGAGATGCGAAAACACATGTCGTAATGCATATTGTATTGAGTATTGACTTCATTTTGAAATGAAGTGTAATTTTAACTTTATTTTTCTGACATTAAGTCTCAATGCAGTTGCATACGTATCCAATATTTTTTTATGTAGGTATGTTGTATAACGCTTGTAGTCTTATTTAGAACGCAGCTCTAAAGATACGGTGATAAAATTGAATATTATTAACAATAATTAGAAATATACGTTGATTTTGATATCCGCTTAGTAACGCTGAGACTGTAGTATTTACTCTTTTAAAGTGGAACCGCATTTGTTCAATACCAATCTAAATAAGTATAACGAGACTGTGCAGGAGAAGAATGATAAAATAAAAACAAATATTAGTATAGTATGTAGGTATTTATGAGAAATAATACGTAATATTTAAAAAAACGCGTAGTACCTAAACAAGACAAACGTGCAGCTGAAATAGAGACTTATTAACGAACTACCGTAAATAAAGTATAGGCATCTATTTTGAGCTATCTTCATATTTATATTCGAACGTAGGTAGTTTATCGCGCTGAAAGCTAAATAAAACAAGAAATATAATTTATTATAAGCAAACATACATATACATCATACAATTTGTGAACATTATATATATCTGACGCTGGGCGTGCACACTTGTACAATCGGCCTAACGTAGAGAACAAAAGACAATACATTTTAATATTTATCCACGGTATCGCAGCCAAATAAAGTGATCGAATTTTTTTGAAAGGTAATAAGATGTGTAACATCCCTAGGTTGAAGTATCTAGACTTCAATTGTGACTGTGATCAACTGATCAAGTGATCATTGATCGTCCACCAGAAATGAGCAACATTGCGTAAGTGTAAGGACCTGTTTTAACTAATCGCATAATAATAATTATATATCTGCCAGATAAATATTAGTTGTCATTATCTTTTATATAAAATATATATTTTCCTAACTAGTGCGGAAAAGTAAACTAAATTTCTCTTTTTAAGGCACTTGTTATGAAAAAAGTCGTTCGATACTTCTTATTTACTCGGGTGATTGTCGCCCTCGTTTCACTCGGGCTCCAACTTTCACTTCACCATCGTCGAAAAAAATTTTTTTTGCACTTGCATCGAAATGTACTATTATTCGCGTATTGTGAAACAGGTTGTTAGTATCGTAGTGTTAGAATAAATATAATAATGTATTTGTGTTCGTTTGAATATTCGTGAATTTCGTGATGCATGACACCCCAAGACAGACTCTCACTATTTTGTGACTTTTGTGTGACAACCAATATGTTATTCTTTTTTTATATTTTCGGAATGTCCTTGTACCAAATAAACAACGTACTCTCTTCTATTCAACGGGAACGGAACCTGGCACTGCCACTTCACTCATTTCTGATGGCTTTATCTCAGTCAACCACATGATGGCCGCCCCCTGTTAAATTGACCAATGAGATGTGCAAAATTGACCAATTACATTCTTCAAATTCAAAATTCGAAACACTGTGATGCGGTCTCATTGGCCAATTCTCATTGGCCATCTCCGCTCCTCTCCGGCTCAATGGAACCGCAGCCTTACACCTGGGTCGCGTTTTATAAAGTTACAATTT
>JALPQI010022687.1:0-21551 GCA_025490895.1 Thaumatotibia leucotreta
TTTATTACAAGTACCTACACATACCAATGTAATTTATAGCAGTAATCATATTACTTTTTGCCCAACTCTGATACGTGCCTATTTTGCGTAGTCCCAACGCTAGCCCGGTACTTGTATTATGTAGTGGTAAAAATACTTACCAGACTTGCTATCGTTTCAGCCGCCCGTGTCGGTGATGAACTTCGTGGTCCGCTACCGGCCGGACGAGCAGCCTTCGCTGCGGCCGCACCACGACTCCTCCACGTACACCATCAACCTGGCCCTCAACACACCACGTAACTACACTTTTGTCTTAAACTTATCTGTAAAACTTGGCAGCGTTGTGGTGTAATACACACCCCGTAACAACACTTTTATCTTAAACTTATCTGTAAAACTTGGCAGCGTTGTGGTGTAATACACACCCCGTAACAACACTTTTATCTTAAACTTATCTGTAAAACTTGGCAGCGTTGTGGTGTAATACACACCCCGTAACAACACTTTTATCTTAAACTTATCTGTAAAACTTGGCAGCGTTGTGGTGTAATACACACCCCGTAACAACACTTTTATCTTAAACTTATCTGTAAAACTTGGCAGCGTTGTGGTGTAATACACACCCCGTAACAACACTTTTATCTTAAACTTATCTGTAAAACTTGGAAGCGTTGTGGTGTAATAGTTAGACCACATCTTGTCGCACTGACGTGATTTTTTCGTAGTAATTGTAATTTTTCGTTGTGTTTTATGCTATTATAAATAAATAAATAAATATCTTGGGACATCTTACACAAACCAACCTAGTCCCACGGTAAGCTCAATTAAGGCTTGTGATGTGGATACCAGGCGACGATATGTATAATAGATAGATACATATAGATACTTAAATACATAGACAGCCATGACCAAGGAACAAATATTTGTGATAAATAAATATACAAATAATACCCTCGCCGGGGTTCGAACCCGGAACCTCCAACTTCGTAGGCAGGGTCACTACCAACTAGGCTACGGAGGCTGCCATTATGTGTTTGATTTTAGCCGTCTAGGTCTGTGTTTGTTCTCAAAATAGCGTAAGTACCTACCTATTTAAAGTATGTTTTATTTTGTAAAACATGATGCTGTCGCATCTAACTTAAATAATAAAATTTTGTATTATATTCCACTGCTTTTAAAGAAATCCTGTGCAATGTGTAATAGTGCTTATTAAATTATAAAAATCAATCACATTGCGTAACATGGACGTCGACATAAAGATGGTCGATAAAAAAAAACATTGAATCTCTAAAGTTAGTGCGACTAGATAACCAGGTTTAGTTTAGTGATAGTCAAACGAAAAACGCGATGATGATTTAATACGTATGCTTATTGAAATTATTTGCTTAACATCGAATAGCGTCTTAAACATTGATAAAATTGATAGACTGTATACTGCGTTACAGATATGGACTACGAAGGAGGTGGCTGCCACTTCCTGCGCTACAACTGCTCGGTGACGAACACACGGCCCGGCTGGCTTCTCATGCACCCCGGCCGCCTCACGCATTACCACGAGGGCCTGCGCGTCACTGCAGGCACTCGCTACATCATGATCTCCTTCGTCGACCCGTGAGCGACTCCCGTCGTCGCGCGCGTTGGAGGCTCTGCCATCTAGTGGACGGAAACTTACTCGTTAGTATTCCCAGTTAATGTCAATATGTGAATTCAGCCGGTACACACTTATTTCGCGAAAGGTTTCATCTTGGCAGTCTTAATAATATTGACAGTAAACATGGGCCTGCTGCGCTGCGGCGGTGTCTCGTACAATTTACACGCTGCCTATACCTACTACGCGACCACGTTACACATTAATCTGTCTACAAAACTTTGTTAATTATCATCGTAACTGACCTCAGGTCTTTTATAAAATCGTCATATGGTTTTCTGCACAAAGTACGACGTGACTCGAAGATTGTACTATGGTAGCTCGTAAGCGTAACAGATTGACCCGGCCCGTCCTAGTATGACCAATCATTTGTCCATATGGCAGACGCGCCCGCGTGACTGCATACTTCAGATGTGAAAGCTAAAATCTGTAACTATGTACAAGTACGTACTAAATTAGTTGTAACAAAATAAGAGCGGTAAATATGCGATTTGAAAACTTTTATCGCGTCTTCTTCTGAATAAAACAGATATTTTTATTTTATTTTCATTCGTTATTTAAGCCAAAGATTTTATTGTAAACGCAACAACTAATTGTATTAACATTAACTAATATGAACGTTATATGTATGAGTTACAGTAATTAATATGCTTTATAGATTAAGTAAATCAATGTGAAATAGGTAAACGTTTTTCTTGTGGTCTGTTGTGTGTGAACATAGACACCAAGTCGCGTGTCGCCTATTATCGTAATCATCAACCTTAGAAATATATAATTTTGTTACTGTTGAGATTTTAACACGCAAGTCATTTAGACTCGCCAAATGCTCTCTTCTCATGACAGAAAGTAAGGTGTACTTCTCCTGTATCTCTAGATTTTTAATGCATTTATTAATATCACTGACCACTAGTTACATAGTAAGATAATTTATTAATCAATAATTTACGTGATTGCTAGTGTTTAGGACTAAGGCCTATGGTTTGTACATAATATGGTATTAGTAATGAACTTTCCCTTAAATTGCTAACCTGGCTGTGTAATTTGTGTCAAGTGTACATTATCTAAAATAGCCAGTGGGTACGGAGCTCAAGGGCATAAATATGTACTTACACATTCACAGTGTTAAATTTATCAATATGAAAATGTTTACAAATCTAGTGAAACGTCCTTATTTATCTTTGTCTTAAGCTTCAAAACAAGGAAGTTTCCACTTACAATATACTTCATTGTGACAACAATATGAATTCCAATATTTCCAAAAAAAAACGACGGGAATGGATTCTGTCCGACACCTGTACACTGTACATATTTATGTCATTAATTGTACAAAGGCACCGTATGTTTAAATAAATTTTAATATAATGTACTTTATACAAAAATGGTGTTACTTTCTTTAATTAGCATCCAAAAATTTTCCTAATCGAAAGCTATACTTGGAACAATGTTTCCTGTCCTGTTTCAAAGTTTGAATTATTTAAATAAAATAAAAAAAAAAACATTTAAATAGTCATTGACTACTATTACAAAGTTTTTGTGAAACTCAAATCGATTTTTTTTTTACAAAATATATTGTTTTTTGTTTTTATTTTTTCTCAAGTACCTAGGAAATGCAAATGCGCCTAGGAAGGGCCTTGGAAGGGATTGCATATAACCGAGAAAAGAGTAAGGTCAAATTAAATCTCGTTGGAGGTGTTGATGATCTCGCGATTAGGATGTTACTGTAAAAATGACCTTGACACTTAAAACAATCGATTGAAATTCCCACGCACGGATCCGTGTCTAAGCATACGAGGGGTTAAAGGGTAGATAAATTCTAAGGGTGCGGCTCCACTGACGCGGAGAGGAGCGGAGATGTGCAAAATTGGCCAATGAGACCGCATCACAGTGCTTCGAATGTTGAATTTGAAGAATGTAATTGGTCAATTTTGCACATCTCCGCTCCTCTCCGCCTCAGTGGAGCCGTACCCTAAAGAAGCATAAGGTTTCATATTTCAATAGTATTTTTTAGAAAACTACTTTGGATTAGGAAGTCTGACGGGCAAGCCTTCGTCGTAAAGTGTGCTTAAAAAAGGTCCTGGATAGTAAATACTAGAAGAATTACTGAATGATTCGTTTGATTGGAACTTCTTCGGTGGATATCCGTCATATTTGTCAAAATCACGCCTTGAGTATTTATTGTATCGCCTTGTCATGTCTTCTTCCATATCCCATGTGGTACGATTAACCCATATTAATGTTTTCTTTAACCATTCTGGCACGAACACATCTTCGTAGTAGAATCGTCGACGCCATACTTTATGAAATTCGAAGATCTTCCGTTGTAATAAGTCCGGGTATCTAAGTAACAGTAAACAATGGTGTTAATACTTTAGGGCGCACGTACATTGAATTAGGTGAAAGTGGGGAGGAAGATCGAAGAATATTGCAAAATATTTTTTATTATGTGATATTCCTCGATCTTTCTCGACACCGGGCTGAGTACGGGCAGGACGAAAGCGGTTGGGATCAGTGTTACCTTCGCAGTGCTTCGAATCGGACACATGCACGTGCTTTTTTATGTTTTTCATAAATTATTCCTACATAATAATACATATCTTTGTATGTACTATTGCGACTGTAGGAGAGCGCATGATTAAAGCTACAGTATCTCGCGGCGACATGGACTATCCGCCCCTCTTTTATGAACATAATTAGCAAAAAGACGGGAAGTCTATCTCGCTGGCACATACTAGCGCTCGCGCTCCTATCATGTGCTTAGCCTACTGGAACACGATAGGGCACAAACGACATGGGAATATCTTACACAATGCATCCTATTTCAATTACTGCTTATGTTGTGGTGAATGTGTGTACTATGCGATACAACTATATTATAATAGGTATTTAATTACTTATCAAGATTAGAACCCAGGAATTCCAGTTTCGTAGGTCACTACCAAGTAGTCTAAGAACGTTGTAGAATAAATCTTGAAAAGAAAGCTATATGTATGTATCTGATAGTGATAATAAATATCAGATACATACTAGAATATAAAATACAAACCTAGTTATAGCGATAGAGATACAAGGGCATGTCACTTGCACAAAATATATGTTTGTAGACTTCGTTGCATAAGGTACCTACACTGAAAAAAAAACTAAGTTGAATTTATCAGATCTTGCGTAATTCTAACCGGAAATTAAGGTTGATTGAGTCCTATCACAACTTTTTTATGATTTTATCAAACTTTTTATGTTGGCATTCTATTAAATTAATTTGGTTGATTACACCAGTTTTTGTTGATTTCACCAGTTGTTTGATATAATGTACAATGTTCTTTGTTGATTTAACCAGAACTCTGGTATCGACTTCAACCTTTTTAGTGTCGTAAATTTGATAGCAAGGATTTGTTACATATGTATATCAAAGTTTCCTCGTAATATACCCAACCTAAGTCACTTTGGTAAATTTTTTTTTTCAGTGTATTATTGCTTGTGACTGTATTATTTGAATTGTCCTGTCAACTGTTGAGTGCCTCTAATCTTGTGTAGGTACTCACAGATCAAGTTGCCGTAACATCCATCTGTAGGCAGAGGTATGGTGAAAGGCGAGTGTCGGGTCGAGTTGAGGAAATATATTTTGACTTTTCACAGCACACGCAATTGCCAATACTGTCATTCCCATATCAAAGCTGTGCACTACAACAGTGACATTATAAGTTGCTATACTTTCATTCAATATCCCTGAAAAAGAGTAGATAATACAAAATTACGATGTCCATAATAAAATACTACACCTACAAGATATAGGGTGTTTGGTGGCTAGATGCAAACTGCAGAGTTTTAACGAGATTTTATTAGGTTCAATTATAAGTATGTAAGGAAATCTTCAAATCTCAATTTGACCCATTTCCCGATCTCCGATTAGGATACATTTCTGCGTACGCTCTGAGTTCTGATGACAATACATGACTAGTTAAGAAACGTCATTACAAATCCAATATGGCGGCTTCCCCAAGATGCCAGACTAGCTGTTTGAAATCCACCCCCTTGATATGGGTATCAAATGAAAGGGTTTGTTGTCAGGAATAAATAAGAAAAAACATGTTTTTAGTTTTTTTATCTACTATTATTATTTTATTTAAAAATTTCGGATGAATACCTCGAATTTGGCAGATCCAAGTTAATAGTACCCCGAATACGCGTTAGTTTATAAACACTATCTTTTGCATCCGATAGTTTCATGTCTACGAGCAAATAAAACATGGAAGCGGCACGCCATACTAAATTGCCTTCCAAAAATCATTACCTCTTCAATGCATTACGGTAATGAATTTCAATATCAACCCATAAAAACATAAACCGCCATTTAAAAATTGTTGTGATTGGTCCATTACAGTTTTGATTGGCTAAGTATATTCTATAAATATTAGTTAAAGATGTTGCGCCGAAATATGCGCGGTGTTAGAAAAGCGCTATGACCTGCCCATCTTGGCACAATTGAACAAATTGTTTTGTGGGCATTTTTGATCTGGCGTTAGATGTCCATGTTATATACCTATGGTCGCAGTTCCATGTTTATATTGTATCATATTTTACGAAAAAAAAACATGTCTAATGGATAGTATGAAATACTTCTCGTTTATCATTACTTGTTGGATTTCAGGTTTGATAGAAGAGAGCTGAAGTCTCATATCAGGTTCAGCATAAAGTCTACTGCGGTATTTTGTTGAATTTGAATTCATCTTAACTTCTCTCCGGAGAAGGATTTGAGGAAAAAATAATTTTAATTATTATGATTATAAACAAAACTATTATTTTAATAGGCCTATAAAATATAGAGTACATATCATTTGTAATTGTAAAATAATAGTCAAGAAAAGGCCGAACCTAACAGCAAAAGTAACACAAAAAAGCTGTCCCTATTATGCGCCCGTGTATAAAATGCACAGACTGTTTACCTGGATTCGTAATATTCTGTTTGGTGATGGCCAACGTTCCATTTGAGGAACGTCTTATGGCTGCACACTGTGAACAATAACAATAAACTATAGTTAAGTATGTGCAGTACCTACAACTTATATATATGTATAAAGTTTCAACATCCCTGCGTTCCTAAAATAACAGGAATAGGTAATTTAAATCTTATAATATTGGCATAATAAATAAATATATCGTGCCACGAGGTGAATCCACACATGTCGTGGTCGGACCAGAATACATTGCCATATTGTCAACAACAACAACCACTCAACCGCTCAAACACGCAATATTCATATTTTAACTACACACGGGTCTTGATATCGCGTAAATTTAAGTTTAATTTTATCCTGACGTTTCGGGTATGACGTTACATGTAACGTCATGCCTGAAACTTGAAAAATTGCCATCTTTGTCCCCACAATATCCCACCAAATTCTCCACAATATCCCACCAAATATCCTTTTATTGTTTATTATCGAGTTTCTTACGCTTCTGCTTAGGAATATGTACGAAACATTCTGCGCCACCATTATATTCTCATGTGTATGGCATACTCATACGATGGTGTAAGCCAACTGCTTGTGTGTACTTACTTCGGAACCCTTTTCAGCCATCTGTGAGTAATTCTTTAAAAATATGACCAGCAAGTAAGAGGTACTTGGCCCGATCATCTCTCAGGTGCAAGGCTCTAGGGTGTCAAAAGGCGTGTATCTTCTGAACCAATTGGCACATGACGTAACGTGATGAGATGCTACAGAATTGACAATAAAATTTGGACTTGTATCATTATGACGATATAGGAATGCATCGCCACCCTCTTTTACGCACTTGTTACTTGACGTTTCTATTGTCTTGTTTCGCTTCTTTAATTTCTTGAGCAAGAAACATTGTGCACGTGTACCTATTACCGATCTTGTTGCAGTGAACATTAAGTTATATTTGCTTTTTGTTTGTTTTAAATAAGTGTTTATTTAAGAAAATTTAAAAAATTATACGTAAAATTTACGCCGCTGGCTTTAGCGCAAGGTGCTACAAAATGCAATCAACAACAGTCTTCGTAATACACACCAATGGCAATATCTGCAACAGACTTCGTCAAAAAAATCGAATAGATATCATAGAGGGTACGGTGACTGAGGCATGAGAATGACGAAAAACGTCATTAAGTGCGGCGTGTCTTGAAATGGCCTGAATTTTTTTGACACGATAGCCCGTGGTGTCCCAATTCATCGACATCACTTCTGCAGGGGCACCTGCGTGGAGTACAAATTCGGATACCAAGCCGAAGACAGGTAGCCAGGCGAAGAGTGTCGGGCTCAAGGAAAGTCTGTTAGGCGACGGATAGGCTTGTAGGCATTCAACAGACTCCCTTGTCCCCGACGCAAGTAATCTGGCCCGTTCTGAGCCTGTACTTCGGCTTAGAAGGGTTTGAAAGGAAATTTGGCACATAATGTCATCCCAGCTTCTTTGATCATTTGGAAGGGTTGGGAAATCTTAACTCGGACAAGCGCTCGACTAAGCTTTTTTGGCTTCCTCTAGACCCACAATCTCATAGTTTGCGGGAGACCCCGCAGAATTTTCCTCATGAAATAAGCTGAGCTGTGGATGTGGATGGAAGACAAATAGCTGGCAAGGACACACTGGAAATTTTACGAATCCCTGAGCCACAATGTCTGATGGACAGGGATGCTTGGGTCCAAGAGTCGCTGTTGACCTGTATGTTCAAAATTGATTTCAAAGTGGATTTTACTGGGTCGTCTAAAGGAAGTATGTAAAACATTTTCGAATTTCCAAATAGGGCTACAGCGTAGGACATACGTTAATTTAGAAACGAAAAGGCAAGATTTAATAACGGATACAGCGTAATGGGGACTTATTTGAAGAAGAAGCTCTGTATAATTTTTGGATTTCGATATAGAATTTTATATATAATCCGAAAAAGAATCTTCGACAATGGGCGACTCTAGGAGGTAAAGAGAGTTCTTGTCCACTAACTTTGTTTGGCGTTAATAATTGAAATGTTTGGTAAATTTCGTTGGCATTCACAAAGGTACCGTGAATAAGGGAATAGGTATATAACTCACATTTAATTTATTGAAATTAAATTCGAGTTAAATTTTCTTAAATTCGGTTTTTATCGTCGCAAAGTCGGCAATTACAATGTCTACGTCGCCTTCTAGGGTTCCGTCATCAAGGTACCACGCATTGAATTTAGGTTTTATTTTTTTAATTATAGGGTAATAGCCAAAGAAAAACTGACCAGAGTGGATCACCCTGCTGACAGCCGACTTCCGAGGAGAAAATATTTTCATGGTATAACAGTTTTTTAGGGTCAGCATAAGAAAGGAGAAGATAATTGTAAATATCAGGGATATTTGTTTAATTTCTGACAGCAGGGTGTCTAAATTAATCGAATTAAATGCGGTTTGGACGTCAATTTTAACCAACCCTTCGGACGTTGTGTTATACACGTTGCTACATGACCATAGCGAACAATTTTAACAGTGTGTTCCTAAGGTCATAAGAAGTAAAAAAGGTTATATGAACCCAGGTCGATTTTTTATTATTTTATGTTTTCATACAAAATAATTCATTTTACATCACCAGTCAATCAACGCCTTAGGATAAGCTGGCAACGTTACACATTGTTATCTCTTATCAATAAAAGAGGCAAAGCCACGCCATAGAGACATTTCTTTGTGTAACAAATCGTTTCAAAGTGCACACGAAACTATTTACTATGTTTGTTATTCCGATCTCTTTCCATTAGAAGAGTCGAGCCTATTTGATAGATAATAATAATAAAACTTAATTGTCAGCCGCCCTAGCACATCTTGTGTTTGACAGCAACTTGCAGATACCAGTCTCTTTTCGATGGTATTGGTTAAAAAGAGACGTGGCTCCGAAGGCATTCTTGCTTCAAAGCAGGGTTTACGTAAAAGTGCATCCGAACTATTTACACAAGTAGCATGTTTAAGTAGATAAATCATGGGGACTAGCATATCTCGTGTTTCACAGCAGCTCGCAGCCACACATCTCTTTTTAATCAATACAACCGAAAATAGATGGGTAGCTGTAAATTGCTGTCAAATACAAGATGAGATCGTCGTCGGTTGACAAACAGAACTTACTACAAAAAAAAGTTACTACTCTTAGCAACGTCGTATGTCAATATTGAATCAGAACCGCTAGAGCTTTATTTCAAATTGGTATTTATTTATAACTTACTGAGTTTTGGTTGTTAAATACGAGATTTAGCCTGAAGACTTACGGATTCTTCTACTTTTGACTGGATAAATACTAGTTTATATTTTAAAATTATGTGTTGCTGGCAAACAAACATACAAATCGAACTTGATATTGTAAGCAGTGACTAGCCCATGGATGCTCAAATTTGTTACAATTGTGGTGATATTGAAACCGGTTCGTTACAAAAAAACAAGAGTAATAGAACTAATAGACAAGAGATAGATATTAGTTTTAATACACTGTAAAATAAAATAAATATGTTTACAACAAAATTAAATCAATAATATTAACTTCTCTTGAAAATAAAAACATTCTAATAAAACAACACAAATAAACTAACTTAAAAATTGTTCAAAATGGGACCCTTCCTTTTCAATGCACAAGTTGAGTCTAGTGCGCATTTGCTGATTCAACTGAGCAGGCCAGTCTTTCAATTGCTGAGCGGCTTCCATTATCCTAAGTATTAATTCTTCCCTTGAATTTTGGAGTACACAATTTCCTTTAAGGCGCCCCATAAGTAAAAGTCCAGAGAGGTATGATCAGGCGATCTTGGAGGCCACTCTATTGTTTACGACCCTCGTCCAATCCATCGACCTGGAAACTCTTGGTTCAGATAATCCCGAACAATGAGTCCATAATGGGGAGGAGCTCCATCGTGTTGGTACTACATTAGAAGTCGAAATGTTGAAATTTTCTTGCAAAAAAGTGAGGTACCGCTCAGAATTCAATCGGCCAGGTAGTTCTATCGGACCGATTAATTTGTCATCAATAATTCCTGCCCACATATTGACCGAAAACTGACGCTGATGCGAAGATTCCCGAACCGCATGCGGGTTTTCCTCCATCCACATATGGTAATTATGACTATTATTATTATTACCCTGACCGTGTAAATTGGGCTACGTCTGTCCATAAAATTGTTTTTAAAAAGTTTTTCGTTCATCCTTTGACAATACACAACTCTCGAATACCCATTATTATCAATCAACCCCTGGACTTTTTTGAGGTGGAATGGATGCAATCCATATTTTTTCAAACACCTCAAAACAGCTACGTGATTCATCCCACACATCATGCGTAAACGTCGAGTTGATAGCGTGGGGTCTTCGGTTACCCAATTCAGTAGCCTGTCTTCATTTGCGTTGATTTCCGCAGCTCGTTCGGGGTTTTGCGGCCGTACCCCTCTTTCCCTTAACTGACGATACAAACCCGCAAACGTAGTGTGATGTGGAATACGCCGATTGGGGAATTTTCACCGGTACTCCTCAACTGCCCGCACGGAGTTACCGTTACAAAATCCGTACGTAAAAATAATATCTCCCACATGCTGGGGTGGAAATGTATTCCAGGGCATGGTCGACGTACAGTTTATTTCACTTGAAAGCTGAAGATATTTTTTGCCACTAAACGAATGACAATAGATCAGTCAAATAAAAAAAAACAATATGTAATTAATAACTAGCTGTCTTATTACTTTACAGCATCTTCCTGTCCGCAGCTAGCTACCCAAAAGTTAATATTTCGTATACTCGTATTTTTATTTGACTATGATTATATAGGTATTTAACAAAATATTTTTTGCTACAAAAATAGTAAAGGAAGAACTATTTTCAAACATCAAAGAGTTTTGTTATCAATGTTATCATGGATACAACTTACATCAACAAGTGACAGAACTGAACTTTACTTTTACAGTCAACTCGGATGTGGCAAGCTCGCAACGTCGCAATCATAAGGGTGTTTAGTACTGGAGATTTCAATACAACTTTTTCAAACAAAAATGCAAATATCTCAAAAACTAAGCTGAATCTAGCAAACTTTATACGACATTTTTTACTCCAAATATATGGTCCGGAATCCGCTGTTAAAATGCTTCGGTTTACTCCTGTAACACCCTGTATATACGCAAGGAGTGCACAGGTGCCTCGCAGCCTCCTTTGGTGCCGAAGGCAAGTTGTATGGGTTCAAATAGGGGTTGCAATTTAGAAATTACATGTTTGACCGTCATTTTAGAAGTGAGGCGCCGAAGTGCTATCCAACGATAGCCAACGGCTATCGGTCTCACCCCTCCGTCTTTCTTAGTGAGTGCAATAAGGTTGGCACCGAAAACTATGGGAACTATGTCGGGACTAATGTTGCCTGGATACATAAAATTAAGTAATTTTGTGAGGGAATGTAGAAGCGTGTCACCAGCATCGCCTGATGACAAGCAGATTAAGTAGGTACTTTAGGTGTTGGGCTGAGATTCCGACCAGGCCTGCTGCGAAGCAGGTGTTAAACGAAAAATATAACATCAAGAGTGCTGTCTTTGTCATTTATTTCTAAGCATACCTGATGTGCCCTTGGTGGATCTAGGAAATACGGAGTTAAAGGAGCTGGGGGGTGTTTAGTCCGTAAGGCCAAATATGTATCTTGTTTGAAAACAAAAGACGGGTTGCGCCTTAAGGTCTCTTTCACTATATTGCAGATTTTTAAGAATGAACTTTTGACAGTTATCGATTCAACCTTATTTATATAAGGGATGAGGGTAGGACGTTTCGACGGTCACCGTTTTTCCATTAGTCTTAACGTCATATATATAAGGCTCCTCAGGGTTTTTTTTACTAGTGGTACATTATGTTTGAGATTGCTGATATGGAGATGAAGCGGGATGTTTGCATGATTAGTTGATGAAGGTAAAGGAAGCGGAATGAGAGCGCTGCTAGTTACTCGTACAGAAGACACATTTTGACTGTGGCGCTTACGGTGTGATTTGGTAAAATAGATATTAAGCCCTCCTAGTATTCAAACTTTTGTGACGTATTGCCTTTCAAAAAGGGTCCTGAATTTTAGTTGACAAGTGTCACCTCCTCGTCAATGAACCACAGCGATGATTTTCGATGTCAACCTATAAAAACTTAAACCGCCATTTAATAGTTATTTGTTATACAAGGGTGCAAAGTTGTATTTTACCCGCGAGTATGAAATTGAAACACGAGCAAGCGAAACTATTCTATAGTTGAACCACGAGCGAAGCGAGTGGTTCTAAAATAGAATCCTGAGCGCAGCGAGTGTTTTAACATACGAGAAGTAAAATACATTTGCACCCGTGTGTAACACACAACTTTTCCCCTCACTATAGCGAGGAAACTCAAAAAAGGTAATTATTTGTTCACATTACAATCATCATCGTGTTAGTGATAATAATTTTCCAAATGCATCATGTATTTAATGCAAGATTTTGTCGCAGTAAACTTAGCACGAAAAAGTAAACGCAGCACGATTTTAACACATTCCTGTAGTTGCACACCAACGCCAATGCATTATTAATAGACCCCGGTATCGGAGGTGCAAAATGATAGCTGTCAAGTTCTTACTTAGGGATAGGTAAACACATTTTGTGATGTCGATATCGATACTCGATTTTTTGTACATTTTTTTTTACGTACAGTGGCGTTCAGAATTGCATGGACAATTTATGAATGAATTCATTCATAAACTGTCCATGTAATTTTGAACCCTACTGTACAAGGACCATTTATTTGTATACCTTTTTTCGGGATCTATGATAATAATTAACATTTAATAATCGATTTTTTGTACAATTATTTTTTTATGTACAAGGACCATTTATTTGTATCCCTTTTTTTGGGATCTATGATAATAATTAACATTTAATATATAAATCATTACCGTTACAATACAAAATCTCTCTCGGTGATTCAATTTATTATGTTTCGAGTTGCACAACATCGAATAAAAACTTTTGAGATATTAAATACTTATAATAAATTATTTATGTCAATAGATAGTCAAAGTCATCTTACAACGATGTCTTCGATTATTTAGCCGTGTTTACGAGTCTATTCGCCTAAAATATTTTATACAATAGAAAGTGGAGTCACTTCTTGTTGAACACCCTGAACTTCAAAAATGAATGAAAAACATATAATATACAATTTGCAGAATACACATCATTTCCAGATGTTGGAATATAAAAAAGCACATTCAACAACGTATGTACTACTAATATTGATTATTTAATAAAGGATATTCCATTCCAATATTTGTAATCTTGCATATCTTGAAAACATCAAAATAAAACTGCATATCTTAAAACACCCGTAAAAAAAGAAAAAAAATTAAAACCAATTAAACTGTAACCGAGATCTGCTTAAGTTTTTCGTCTGTTGTAACATACTTTGGACCCAATTCGAAAACCCAAACTTCAGAAGGTTCATCGACAATTGCCTCAATAAAAAGTATGGCGATGTTACATAACATTAAATAAATATTTTGTTAATTTTGTAATTATAATTATAGTCCTAGTTTATATCGTAAATAGGTGCGTTTAATTTAGTTTTAGCTTATTATTATGGTAAAGAAAAATTATCGATATGTAACTTTAATTATCGACATCACAAATATTTTTACCCCATCCCTAAGAACTTGACAGCTACCATTTTGCACCTCCGATACCGGGGTCTAATTATTAAATCATTCACATTCATTATTTTTACAAAATTATAACAGAACACCCTGAAAGTTGTTTAGTTTACTATTTTTATGCGTGTTCGAGTCGGTAAATAAAGATTATAACCTATAATATTCTTTGACAATCTTGACGTTGGCATTTTCTGCGTTTTGTGATTGCATCTAGTCATCTTATCATAATTCACTAAAACAATGTTACTTATGGAATTTTAGGATATATATGTTAAATTCATCATATTATACACGATGATTCTTAATCCGTGATCAGGAACCATTTTTTCTAACTCAGTAATTGATGGGGATTACGTTAAAGTAGTAATTACTAATTACGTGAAAACAAATTTATTAATTTTTTTATCATGTTTTAATTTTGAATTAAATTTTATCCTAAAATCCTTGTCACTGTACGACTACCATATCGGATTGAATGAGGTTGTATTGTAATCTCTTTACAAAGTTATTAGCAAATTGTCAATTTATGAGTAAACCTTGCCCATGACATTGTCAATCACTTTTGTCAAACGCATAATAAACAAAGTCATAGTCACGAAAATTTAATGAGAAAATTATAATTATTCACCAAAAATCATGCCTCTACCACCTCCGTACTCAAACATACAGCGTTTGTCAATACAAACGAATAGCACAAGGCGAACCCAACAGTTATTTCACGGACTTTATCCAAACATTCCGATCCCCGGACACAATTTAATAAATCGCACGCACCAAAAATCTTCGCGACTTCGGACAGTTTACAGTGCTACAACATGCTCGAGCACCCGGACCACCTCGTCATCATCCTGACGATCTGGATCAACAAATCTTAAGATTCTTTGCTGAAGAAGATTTCGAGTGAATCAATCCAATCACAGGAACAATCAAGCGGATCTGTGTCAAGAACAACACGGTTGACATTTTGAACACTTGTTAAATTATGTTTAAAATAATGTTTTTTGTTTTAGTTGGTCAGGTATGCAGTTTTATTGTTTTTATTTAATTATTAAATTGTACTGTATGAAAACAAATTGCTTTACTTGCTCAAGATTTTACCAAGTTTAGGTAATGCACGTTAACATTAATCTCCTATCAATTATGTTCCTCGTTATCAGTGTTGCACTGATAAGATAATGAGTAGATAGAAGTCTTTATTGACATAAGATCCGGCAAATTCCCGTTTCCCGCCATACTGATGGCACTTGACGTATCGTAGTTAAACTTTATAGTGTAGGATGACCATGTATTAAGTGGTAATTTGTTTTAATTAGGTTTTCACTTTTAATTAGTTAAACAGTGAAGAAATAACTTGAGACCTCGCCGAATAAGTTTAATTTTGGCTAAATTTTAATGTTTTTCTACTCCTGATCACGGATTAAGAATCATCGTGTATATAGGTTTGTATTTTACACTAAATTCTCAAACAAATTATTTAATTATCATTAATATGGAACAATTTCCATGAGCATTTTACGTTTTGTTATTCCAAAACCAAGGTCATTACTTTGCCACACAAGTGAATAATATGCGTTTTTACACGTTCGTATTAAAGGATAAACGAGCACTTTACGAGCTAGTGAGGGGAAAAAATAGTTGTGATTGGTCCATCAAAGTTTTGATTGGCTATATTCTATAAATATTTGTCAAAGATGTTGTGCCGAAATATGCGCGGTGTTAAGAAAAGTGCTATGTTCTGCCCATCTTGGCACAATTGAACAATTGTTTTCGGGGGCATTTTTGAACCGGCGTTAGACGTCCATGTTATATATGGTCTCAGGTTCACATTTATAGATAACTTACTATAAATTGTCTATCTATAAAATACTAATTATAAAAAAAAAACATATATATACAAAGGTAAATAAAATAAGCCTTGGCGTAGTAAATAGTAATATGTATTATGGTTACCCGACGCAATAAGTAAACAAAGCGCAGACCTAAATTTAATGTTGTCTTGAGGACCGGAGCTGAAGAGTATATTCGTGAAGAGGTCAATTGCTCCGGGATGGCTCTTCAATTACAGGGACTTCTCAGTAAATTATACAGATTTCTTGGACAGCGCTTTGAAAATACTCGTACGTAGGAGTCACAAGATGAGCAATTAAACGAATTAGAAACAATGATTTCTAATGAACCACTTCTCACTTCAGCGCGTTAAAAAAGCACCATCGGTCCTAAAATAACCTTATGTTGGGGTTTTATCAATCTCAATAATCACAATAATTTTAATTAACACAAAAATAATAAAAAAATAAGTTTTATATTACAATACATTGGGGTTCGATTCTCATACTAATTGGAAGCTGTAATTCCTGCGAGCTGCGTGCACTAAAACCGATCTCTCCCCAATGACACATTTGAAGTAGTCGCCCTGCGCACGGGGTAGTAATGTAACTATTTACCATAAAATAGTAAATACCTATCGAAATATCAAAAAGTAGACCTACCCGATTATCGTAAACGTAAAATCGCATAGCTTCAGAACGGTAACGTGTCGCTTTGTTTCCTTCTAGATGGGAAAAATTTGCCAAATAATCTAAAAAAAATCAAACCCTGTCACCTTACCTCACACATTGGTAGAAATAACACTGAGGTGATGATCGAATTTAGTTTCAGCATAATGTGTATACGTTTAACATGATACACAGACGCCTAGCTAATGAATCAGGAGATCTGTGAGAGATATATAACCATATTGCCATAACAAACTGAAGTCTGGAAATGAAAAGACGTCAGCAATGTTTGTCAATAAGTATCGTATTTCTTTCTTGAAGCCCGTGGGTTACTTTTCGCTTATTAACGGAACAATGAATACTTTAATCAGTCCTTTATGGGCATTTTCACTTTTAGAAACGCCCAATTACCGTGTGATGAATAAACTTTAATCGCAGTTAGGTTTGCAACGATACGACATCTTTAGGAATTTCAAACTTGATCAGCATTTTTGTATTATAAATATTATAATTACGATTATCGTTTATAAAATTAACACTAAAACCGAGTTTTTATTGAAATGTAGATTAGTTCGAATATTTATATTAGTTAGTATTAACGAGTCCGACTAGCCTTACTGTCGCGTATTTCAGTTAAAATACCTACATATTTTTGTTGGTTTGGGTGTGAATGAATTTTATCGAAGTACTTCGTTGGCTATTTGGAGAACAAACCTCAGCTTAATAGTTGAAGTTCTATAACGACCCAACGCGTGCTCCTACCTGGCCGGGCCACCAAGCCCGTTTTGGGTATAAATGCAGTACTCCTTTGTACTTAATGTACCAGGTCGGAAAATGTATGTACCTCTGTAGTTTTGAAGTTATTGGTCATTATAGGTGGCCCGGATGAAGAGTGTACTCCGTAGCCGGGTCCCGCCCGAAACCGGCCAAATCCGCCACTACAAAATATGATCGTCAGTAAAAAATAATGTACCAATCACGTACCTTCTACATAAACAATACTTTTGTAAAAAAATGCCTCATAACATAAGTTTGTTTTTCATACATTAAAATATTTGTATACAAGCGCCTGTGAAAATTAATTAGCCTTTTTTAAAATTTGAAATGGGCTTTCTCATGGCCACAGACTACCCAAGGGCAGAGATGCGGCCTACGATGGAGTGAGTTTGCCCAGAAGGTACCTATTTCACCCCTTGACTTGACGGTTAACGGGTTATTTGATCTCGGAAATATAGACCAATTCCACAGGTGTCATATATACCATAGATCAAGCAAAACGTATCTATTTAGCGTGTCTAATGAACTCAGTGAAATCCACTGAGTTGTCCGTCTTTAATCGCAGCTTGCAGCTTTCGGGCGTCAAATGTAAGTTGAAGTGAACACATTAATAATGCCTCCTTAAGTAATATTAATTTCAACAACACAATAGTAGTTTATGCAACTGTACGTAATGCCTGATTACGTATAGTTGCATACACTACTTTATCTGCACAAATATCATAAGTGCTCTAAGATGCGTTCATAAACAAAGACTTCTCATACCTGGCTCTCGACTTTTGGGCCACAGGTTGTTAGTTGCGGTCATAGCTGCATCGAGTATGTCCGGCGGAGTGCTCATATCGTTATCCGAGTCACTGCCACTCATTATGAAGTAATTTTAAGTATTATCACAAAGTATTAACAATTTTTCTTGTAGTAGTAAGCCAACAAACAAAAGACAGCTCGCAATGGCAGCGATTTGAATGTCTGCCATTTTTTTTTAATCATAGACAATCGAGTGATGTCCCTATTCTTGTGTCACTCGATGTGAAAATATCGTCGGATTGTAACTAAAAAACAGTGTCTATGACTGGCTGAATATCTATAGATTCCAGAATAGACTTGAATCTGACAGCTGTTCCAAATTTAAAACTCATAACCTTTGGGAAAATCGTATATAATGTTAACTTTATGTATGTGCCAAGTTCTGATGGTGGGTAATGCTGTCATTGTCTATTGTTTCTGAACGCATTTTAGAGCACTTAACGATATTTGTGTAGATAAAGAAATATGAATACTCAAGGGTCTGAGACATATTTAAAATCATAGGCAAGTAACAACTTCAGTACAAAATCGGACCTCGGCCGCCATACAAATGAAGGAAGTGCTTCGTGCGAATAAATGGAATATCAATTTGTCAGCCTCCGTAGCCTAGTTGGAAGTGACCCTGCCTACGAAGCTGGAGCTGTACCTAAATGTTCTTAATCAATATTAGTAACTAATCTAGTTTGAGCTTACGTGAAAAAGTTATTATTTCGTAGTTACAATCATTTTTCCAATTTAGTAAGTAGGTATTGCTTTAACACGGTATAGAAAATGTGCACACATTACCTTATTTTTCGTAAATGACACGGTGCCTTTACTATTTAGATCATCATAGCATTCCGAATGATTTAATCGTTTACAGTGAGCCATATAGTGCCTTGCCTCTCTTTTGTACTCAATGACAGCTAATAAATAATACATCTTATTTTGTAATTCTAAAGCGATGATATAATAAGTAAAGATATGCTACACCGGCTCTAAAATTGAAGCGCGCAGATTGTGATAATTCTAACAATCGCTCTTAGTTCTACACAGACCACCGAGAGGTGTGTAAGGGTCTCACCAAACTAGTCGACGCCGTTTCGGCTAATCGCGTACGGAAAAAGCTTTATGTCAACGCAATAAGAGCGAGGACATCGTAAATCGGCTCGGCCCGCGCGAAACGACGTCTTTCGACGGGAAAACGGCGTTTTGCCCTAAAGCTGTTCGCATTCGTACGACCCCGTTTGCAGCCTAACGCACACGTTCGCATTCCTAAATCTCCTAATACCGCCGTACGGTGCCGGAAAAAGTTGAACGGCTCCGATCACGGCCGGAGTACCTACGATAAGGACCGGTCAGAGCTGGCGGAAGCCGTTCAGCGTCTTCGACGGCCGAACATAGCTGACGACGGCCGAAAAGAGCCGATGACGGCCGAAGTACCTACTGATGCGTTTGTATTTATTCATTTGAATTATTACCCACATTAAAATCTGCAATAGATCTGACAACACGAAGTAATACTATCGTAATCATACACGTCTGTTCAATTTCAAACTAGTTACTAACAACTAGTCTCCAAAAATGAGATTTACGATTTGCCGATCACCCGCTGTCCTATCTATCTGTTCGTCGGACTCAGCGGCTGTACGCGTGCTGTCTGACGTCTCGACGGCAGGACGGAGCACGGGAGAGCCGACCGCCGCTTTACAACTGTTGCGGTAGCAAATCGCAGCCGATCGAGCGTTTCGGCGGCCGTAAGGAGGTTGAGAACTGCTTAACGCAGGTGTTCAGCCGCGGAGACGGTCGATCGGCTAAATCCGAATAGTGTGGTGTAAAACACTCGGCGAAAGCCGACTACCGCGTCGATTGGTTTGGTGAGACCCTAACACTGCCGAGTTCTCGCAAATCACATGAACTGCGCCCTAAAAATGTCATTTTATGTTATAAAATAGTGAAAACCACGAAATAAAATGCAAAAAATGCCCTTAACATCACACATCATGCGCATTTAAACTGAATTATATATTTTTTTCAATTTTACTATTTATTGAAAATAAATTGGACGCCATTTTGACGTTTTCGACTGACTTCGAGAAAAAGACAAGCTTATGCTGTTTAAGATCAAGAGTAACAAAGATAAAACAATGTTTATCAATAACAACCTTAAGAATGCACGCGCAATTGTCAAATGCTAGTTGTCTCTTTTTTATTTATTAAATACAAGTATATGTATTTTGCCATCTCTTTTACGCATTTTGAAGTATGAAGATAGGTGTATGTCAACTGTCAATAAATTGTAGGTGTATGATGTGAAGTATTTATTTCGCTCATTTTTGTTAGAGTATAACGTATC
Organism: Thaumatotibia leucotreta; assembly: GCA_025490895.1. Taxonomy (NCBI): domain Eukaryota; kingdom Metazoa; phylum Arthropoda; class Insecta; order Lepidoptera; family Tortricidae; genus Thaumatotibia; species Thaumatotibia leucotreta. The sequence goes on from JALPQI010022687.1 coordinate 20,678, forward strand.
TTTACTTATATGTCATTGTTCTAAAGTATTTGGAATACTATCCAAGTTGATCGTATCTACGTCATCTAACTCAAATATAAGGCAATCCGTTACAGTATAACATATACTTAGATATCCTGGGCAAGTGCTATTAGCTGTAGTTTTCGTACATTTTTCATTTAAGTTCATATTTAGCATACTCGCGGATGCTTCTCCCGAGTAGTGAAATACCATTTTCTGCAAGAATCAATAAGTTTAATGGCATGTACGAACCATTACGCTGAACTTCGCATATGTTTAGGATACAGTCTTCGATCGATTTTTTCACTGAATTTACACACGGAATGTCGTTTACTAATATTCTATCTAAGGTATATGACACGTTAGACAGGCAATCAATTACGGTGACATTGTTATATGTAGTTTTATTGTAGAAGTATTGATTTATATTTTTCGTGTAATCTTTTGTGGCTACTGCCTTAACTAGTTCTGCAAAGTCACTGTGTGTCTCATCAAGTTTTTTTCTGATACATTCTCTATCAGCGTAGCCAACAGCACATACTTGAAGAACCGAATCAAATGCGAATGTGTTTTCAACAATACATCCCTTTACAGACGAAGAGCATACGTTGCCATTTTTCATCAAGTCTACGGGTTGATTAACCATATCAATTTGTGTTTTTTTAATCACTTGATTTTACTATTAATCCTTTCCACTTTTCTACCATAATCGGGTTTTCACATAAAACAGACTCTTTCGGAAAATCTTCCCTGGTGGAAACGGTGTCGGTGTCGGCTTTAGATTTTTTGTTTTGTTTCTTTTTTCTTCGACGGTGATGTTACTTATAGCATGTTTCTCTTCACCCGACAAGTGTTCAACGTGTGCCATAATATT
>JALPQI010022688.1:0-15725 GCA_025490895.1 Thaumatotibia leucotreta
TGACCTTATAAACATTTTTTTTTTTATAATGAAGTGGTAGAGGTGCAAAAAGTTGTTACGGCCCGGCCACGACATTGGTCTAAGGCGACCAGCGGCGAGCGAATCCATAAGTTGGAACGGAGATACGTTGGGTACGAGAGGGAGCACCATACGTTTTCCGCTAAGCCGGTCGCCTTAGACCGATGTCGTGGCCGGGGCATTAAGGTGCATTCAGACCATACGAGCATTCGCTATTCTATCCCCCGCTCTACAAAATCAACGAATCACGTTTTTGAGTAACGATTGAATTTTCGTAGAGAGGGGGATAGAATAGCGAATGCTCGTTTGATCTGAATGCACCTTTATGTATAATTTTGCGGTCATATCATATTTGAATTATTTGATTTATGTAAGTTTCTATGACAAAAGAATGTACACATAGACATTCAGTCTTTAGATGAATTATTGTGAGCTACGAATTTAATTTCTAGTGGTGTTAGTAAGATGTACATATTGTACATACATATTTGTAAGTAGGCATAGTACATGATTGGTGTGACAGTACGTGGCTTGCTAGACGTCTCTCGTCTTTTACTGTTTTTCGGGTTTCCTAGTTGACTACGGTACCCTAAAAAGAGGGGGACGGATATTACATATATTATACCAGCGACATATTCACGTCGCGTCATGTAGGTACTTACTACATCTAAAGATATTGCAGTGATATAGTTAAGTTTACTATTCGTCAAATGATAGAGTAAGAATCGGGAGGAAAATTCAAATTTAATATGCACGTGAAATTCGTGAAAATCAATGCAACATACCCATGTCATATCGGTAGCCATTAGGTATCTAATAGAGGTAATATTACCGACTGCCTATGCTGAAAAGCTTTTCGCACATATATATACACCCAAGTTTCGTTCGATTTCGTTGAAATGCCTTTTGTACCCGATGAATGGGCACATTAATCGCTAACAGCTCGGTAGGCACGATTCTTTTGAGTGTACCTTCCGAAGATTAACAAAAATAGGGGATTAAGTCGAATCGCATTGTTGTGTTAATGGATGTAATTATAAATGAATCTGTGACGTAATAGTGGCTGATCAAAGCAGCACACAAATGTATATTCGGATATCTACACGTTTCCTCAAGTCCACTTGAGGCGGTATCTACTTATGTGATAGTCTGATAGAGAACGTCTTATGGCATTATGTTCGCCTTTCCTTCGTCACATTTTTTTTTTGAGGCTAGAACATTTTTTTCTTAATTATACTTATATATCGTCCTTGCGCCTGTCAAAACCGATATGTTATATATGCTATAGGTATATGCTATAGGTGGCAAACAAACAGTCGAATTGCCTGATGGAAAGCAACTCTTGTGTTGCGGGTGTCCATGGGCGACGTTAACCCATGGACACCCGCAACACCAGGTCGTATTGGTCCGGAAACACCGCTTGCGACTCGTTCCAAAGTTTAGCTGTGCGAGCCAGGAAGTTACGGGATATTAGCATATTGTAGATTAGATGCTAACCCTCTTATTCATAAACGTCCCCTAAGTTAACAAGCCGCTAAGTCTTGTTTGTCCCTTTCGGTCTTATAGACGTATTGATATGATCGAAAGCGACAAACAACACTTAAGTAGTCTTATTTTAATAAAATGTATTATTAATTATTATACTGTTTTGAAAAAAATAAGTCCACCTGAGTTTCTTACTGGTTCTTCTCAGGAACGGTTTAGGGTTAAAACCAGTAGTAGATTTTTTTTTCTCACTCTTGACGATTCGAAAATGCTTACTAATAAGCTTACTTGAATAAAGAATAGTTTGACTTTGACTTTGAATAAGGGGGTAAGTTATTATACCCCGATAGTTATATTGACGGTAGTATTTTCTCGTTAGAAACCGTTAAATAATATCGTGCCGGATGGCGTAGTTGTTAGGGCTTGCATTCCAGAATTCCGGAATTTCGAAATATCGGAATTTCGGACCGATTTTGCTGTTTTTACAGTTCCGGAATTGACACAGCTAATATCGGAATTCCGGAATTTAAAAAAAGTGATTTAATTATGTGGATAAACATAAAATATCAAGACGATTATGATAATCAGGTACAGACCACAATATATATCGATAAGTAGTTCTAACCACAAATTGTGTTATGTTTTATTTTCTGTAAAATAAACTGTGTTTACTAAATACTAGGTACTACTAAACCACGAAAACTGGCCAAGGTAAACAACGATCCTGTACCAGATTTTAATGATCAATTGGGTTGCAATTATTTACCGTTATTTTTCTTTTAGCCCTTCAATAATTATACTATTACTATTTACATATATGTCGAAGAATCTTAAACTTTGACTTAAGTCTCCACTTGGTCTAATATCAAGTAGCATTCCAAAAAAGTAAAATTGTGGTATCTGTAATTAAAGTTTACAGGTACTTACGTAACTGATTGTTGCCAAGATTGTAACATATAATTTGAATTACCATACCTATAAGTACTAATACTAAGCATTTTGTATAAGAACTTAACCTTAATTTATTAATGGACAATACAATGTGCCCATGAGGTAAAAGAAAAAGAATTAACAGTGGATTTACGACTAGATTTGAAGTTTAAAATTTACTATAAAGTTTACCGGATGAAGTCTATTTTAAGAGAAAACGTCTTTTTTTTAAACCGTTTTAGACCGTTACGCATTTTAGGTAACGATTTTATCGCTGTGTTGCCTTCAACAACTCTCTTCTTCTTCTAACACTTTCGTTAGTAATTCCGTGCTTACCTCCCTTGATGCACAATGTACAATCATCATCATCATCATCATCATCAGCCAATTGACGTCCACTGCTGGACATAAGCCTCCCTCAGAGAGTTCCACAAAGATCGGTCGTGAGCTGTCCGCATCCATTGGACACCCGCAACCTTTACCAGGTCGTCGCTCCATCTTGTGAGGGGCCTTCCCACGCTGCGCCGTCCAGTGCGTGGTCGACACTCGAGAACACGCCGACCCCACCGGTCATCGGTCCTCCGGGCAATATGGCCAGCCCACTGCCACTTCAACCTGGCGATTCTTCGGGCTATGTCAGTCACTATCGTTCTTCTGCGGATCTCGTCATTCCTGATGCGATCTCGCAGAGAAACCCCGAGCATTGCCCTCTCCATCGCTCGTTGAGTGACTCTGAGCCTCCTAATGAGTCCCATAGTGAACGACCACGTTTCAGATCCAATGTAATTTCAATGTACAATAATTACCTAAAACTTTAAAATGCATTTTGCGATAGTTTCATCAATAAAATTATTTTTTATGTAGTGCAGCATTCGAAACACACAAAAAAACTTGCTTCTTTTAGCCTCAGGAATATGATGTTAAATTGTTTCCCTTTCCTCATGGGTGTCTTGTATACAAATCACATAGCAATTTTACGTTTTATTGAAATATGACCTAGATTTACAAAATTTTCGTTAATTCCGGAACTAGTATCGGAATTCCGGAATTGAAATGTAATATCGGAAATCAGTTCCGGAACTGGAAATGGTCCGATATTGCAAGCCCTAGTAGTTGTATATAAACTTCGGTTTATTCCAGTTAAAATTAGTTCCGGCTTTATGACCGGTGCATCGAATATCTACTAACTTATTTTAAAGCGATCATAAAGTACGCTCGGGATTGTATCGTATCGTTATTCAAAAATAGTGTATTTTATAAAAATATCTTCATCCAGTGCCATCTCCATCCAGGAGGTCGGCGACCATACGTCCATATGTCCCTCTATCTTCCGTCATGCGAATCAAACTATGCAAGCTCTCTACTTCCAACCAGTCTCTTATATTCCTAGTCCATGAAGTACGTCTTCTACCACGTCCACGCTTCCCCTCGATTCGATTCCCCTGATAAAAATAAAGGTTGTATATTTCATTTTCTTCATAGATGTGTTACCTTTATGCGAATTTAATTAAACCCGAATTACCCGAACGAGTAAGTAGCAGATTTTTTTTATGTTTTTCAGATTCGATCTGAGCTTTTACATATACTCTGGTCAATCCTATAGGAGCAGCAAAATTAAATGGTACGCAATGTTGGCTGCCCATTGAAAATTTGAATTTGGTGCATTTTTCTACTGATAAGCTGGTTGAGCAGCATGTAATTATATAAATTATAATTACATGTAATTGTCCAACATCTTACAAGTATCGTTTTCATATCTTATGATCCCTCCCCCCCCATGGTGATATTTGGTGATATTTTCAGGACACCCAATACATGACGTGTAATTTATTGCCGACGTATTTCTGATAACACTGACACTCCGAGTTTGACATCTGGTTATACATATTTAAAAAGTGATCTTAAAGAAATGTGTTGATGATTTTTTAACTAGCTTTAATGCTGTTCAGCAGAGAGCAACATAAAATTACATGTGATTTATCCGATCACCCCCTCCCCTATGGTGATAGTTGTTGATTTTTTTCTTACCCCCATTTCGTTGCCATTCGCTTTCCCCGCGTATTAAACTTCAAATTATTCAAGCAGGAAGGTACATATGTATACTTATTAATTTAAGTTGAGTCATATCAGATGTTACCTCTGAAAATTGCAAAATACAATTTTAAAATAAATGGTTTTGTTATTAAAATTCCGGGAATTTAAACTCGTTTCACTCCACGCTGTAATAAGCCTGTTAAAAACTTTTAATGCAGGTTTAAAATAGTAATTTGACCCACACATAATTATGTTAGATGGGGTTGCATAATGGGGTGCTATTAAATAGCTGATTTATAGTTCACTGCGGCGCTTAGAACATCATTAGATTAAAATAATAGTACATTATACGAGTGCGCTAACTTTATCATTAGGTACACCTAACCCTTAATTTGGCAATAATATATGTCACAATGAACATAGTCTTCGACCCACTTTTTGTATTTTTTAAGACGACGAAGCGTGGAGGCCAATTTAAGGGTAAAGGTCTGCGACCATATATAATATGACGTCTAAGGCACTGGTCTCACCGCGAGCTACTAAGCTATGAACTAATATCGGCTATAAACCCGAACAAAAGATATGCACTCCTGTGTAAATAAAAGAGACACTGCGATACTAGACCAGCTATTAGCTATCATCGCCGGGCGAGTATCGGCGTGTCTCTTTTATTTACACGGGAGTGCGTATCTTTTGTTCGTGTTTATAGCCGATAGTTCATAGCTTAGTAGCTCGCGGTGAGACCAGTGCCTAACGCCAGCTCAAAAATGCCCCCAAAAACAATTGTTCAATTGTGCAAATTGTTCAAAGTGCCCCAAAAACAATTGTTCAAGTGGGCAGGACATAACGCTTTTCTTAACACCGCGCATATTTCGGCGCAACATCATTGACAAAATGTTTATAGAATATAGCTAATCAAAACTTTGATGAACCAATCACAATTATTTTTAAATGGCAGTTTTTAATTTTTATACGTTGATTTTGAAATTCTTTGCCGTGATGCATTAAAGAGGGGGTGACACTTGTCAACTAAAATTCAGGACTGTTTTTGAAAGGCAATTTAGTATGGCGTGCGGCTTCCATGTTTTATTTGTTCGTAAGTTAAGGTGGTACGTATTGTGCGTTTGTATCTATCAATCTAATATCTCATTGTTTAGTTGCAATTAAAATCCTCATGAGACCATCCGCAGCAGAACCAAAGTAACCGAAATAGCTCTCCAAATCGCTAAACTGAAGTGGCAGTGGGCGGGGCACATTGCGCGTAGAACCGATGGCCGTTGGGGCGTGAATAGAGTTGTACTTTCCCGAGAACGTTCTCCGTTTTGTATGGGAAATATTCTCGAGGGAGAACATTCTCCATAACAATCGGAGAACGTTCTCGAGCACGGCACAACTCTAGGCGTGAAGGTTCTTGAGTGGCGGCCACGTAACGGAAGGCGTAGCGTGGGTAGGCCCCTCACAAGGTGGACTGATGACCTGGTGAAGATCGCAGGAGTCCGCTGGATGCGGGTAGCACAGGACCGGTCATTGTGGCAATCTTTGGGGGAAGCCTATGTTCAGCAGTGGACGTCTTTCGGCTGATATGATGATGATGATGATGATGATGATGAAAATCCTCATTACACCAGATGTCCGTGTGTCTTAATCTTCCCAATGTAACAGCTTTCAGCAATACGTCCCTGTCAAGTAAATTAATAGCAGCAAGGAATGCAGATGCGTCCCCGTCTCGTGTCTGCCATGAGCTGGCGGCGTGAGCTGTATCGACCGCGTAAAGCGAGCCTTTGATATGTAAGCTGCGACCATATATAACATGGACATCTAACGCCAGCTCAAAAATGCCCCCAAAATCAATTGTTCAATTGTGCCAAGATGGGCAGGACATAGCGCTTTTCTTCACACCGCACATATTTCGGCGCAACACCTTTGACAAATGTTCATAGAATACAGCCAAACAAAAGTTTGATGGACCAATCACAACTATTATTAAATGGCGGTTTAAGTTTTTATAGGTTGCAATTGAAATTAATTGCCGTGATGATTAACGAGGGGGTGAAATTTGTCAACTAAAATTCAGGATCGTTTTTGAAAGGCAATTTACTATGGCGTGGTTTATGTTTTATTTGTTCGTAGTATGTAGGTAAGCCTCTGGCAAAATAGTTTGTCAGTCAGTAATAGAAACCGGCCGTGTGGTGACGGCAGTAAGAATACATTTATCACCACCCCAACTCCTGCGGGTGTCGTAAGAGTCGACTAAAGGACTGAAGTGTCACTGACCATTATTTTATAAAATATTGATGATGCCCGCGTCATCATAGTGGACACATCACTGCGATCGCCAATCCGCTTACCCAGCGTGGCGATTATGGGCATTCACCTCCTAATGCGTCTATACGCATAGTTAATAGGAGAGGCCTACGTCCAGCTGTGGACTATCATAGGCTGATGATGATGATTAAAAGAAACCAGAATAATCATCAAAAAAAATTTAAAAACAATCAACTTCAACCGATTTCTCAATATCAAACTATCATCTGTGGTTTCCATCATTGCTTTCCTATCATGAAATCCTACTTTCTGAATGCAAATTCTTGTAAATGAATGAAAATTACCAAAAGTGCCACACATGTAGGTACCTTACCTATGTATAACATTTGAAGAGATCCCTCGATTTCTCCAAGATCCCATCATCAGATTCCAACTTGGTGCCAACGGGACCATCTCGGGGTTATACATTCAATCACAAAAAAAAATTAAAATCGGTTCACGATTCTCGGAGATATATTATACAGGGTGGAAAGGGACGACGTTCCTTCCCGCTACCGACCGAGTCTACCAACCATTACGATGAACTTTTAGTAGGGGACCAAAATCGAAAGCGTACATGGAAAATTGACTTTTCCATACTATTGAACTCTAACTAATCACTCACTTTGTATGAGGGGTTCATTTTTTTTTTCAATATTTCGATGTTGGTCCCATATTGAAAGTTCATCGTAATGGTTGGTAGACTCGGTCGGTAGCGGGAAGGAACGTCGTCCCTTTTAACCCTGTATTATATCGGGTAACATTCTCACAAAAAACACAGTCGAATTTAGAACCTCTTCCTTTTTTTGAAGTTTGTTAAAAAGTACATCCATACATCTTTTCCAGGTGGCAATATTAGCGTAAGAAAGAGTCAGTATGATTATCTCCGACTATCGGAATTCTGTTGGCATTTTTGAGCTGTCATAGAGGACTTCTCATTTATTAACTACCGTCATTCATAATTATGGGCATTTTCACTTCTAGGGATACCCAATTAGCTTAACTCTCACAAAAAATTTAACTTCGATGTCAGTTTTGTAACGACATTAAGCATGAAATATTTACGTAAATCCACTTTATTCATGTTTTTACATTGCATAAACGCGTATTATTTCTGGATTAAATGATATTTTTTTTTAATATTTAATGCTTAATTGTCGTTACAAAACTGACATCGAAGTTAACTTTTTTGTGAGATCTAAGCTAATTGGGTGTCCTAGAAGTGAAAATGCCATTATATCGATAAATACAGAATACAATATAGTATTATTTCTTCACGTGGTTAACTCATGGTAAGGTCTCCTTCCCCCTGTGCAAGTGTGCAACCTTTGAACTGTCTCGCGCATCAGCTATGCTATTGTTACGTTCGTGGGGTGGGTTTTCTATAGAAAATGTATAAATAAGCCACTAATTAAAACTGACACTTTAATTACTAATTAAAGGAACAAACACCAAACTAAAACAGTAATCACACACTTAACACGTCACACTGATTCACTCTCAAACTCGCAGTCGATTCGCAGTTTTCGCTCTTGATGTTATCTCTTCGCTGTCTCAATTGAAACTACTCCTCGGCCGGGTCATGCTGTGTATTTATACCAGCCACTCAAATCTACAAAGTACGAGAAGTTTCGACTCTAGAAAGTTCCCGAGTTAGGTGCGCGAACATTCTAGAGTATCGCTGTCTCTTTCTACAGGTTTCTCTTTCACACCCGTCCAGAATGTTCTCTCTATAGCTGTCTCGTTCACATCCTTCCAGAACATTCTCTCGTGCTGTCTCTATCTAATAGTGCTTTCTCTTTCACTCCTATGGGAAATTTAGCTATATACTGATTTGTACTTGAGAGGCCCAAAAGGGGTCCTGAAAACGCCTGAAAACTGGTTTTCAGGTTATTGCGCCATCCGATAGAGGGTATCCTGAAACGGCCTGAAAACATGTTTCAGGCGCCTGAAAACGACGGTATCTGGGGTGAATATTTGATTTTGTAGTATGTGAAAGAGGACCTTCTGAAACGGCCTGAAAACGCATTTCAGCCTGCTGAAAACGCTTCTAACGTGTCTAAAATCATATTTGTAGTTTTTATCATGCCACCGGCGTAACACTACCCCCTCCTAAGACATGCTCGTCCCGAGCATCATTATTTCCGTGGTATTTGGCGAGCCGGTCAACGTGAACAATCTTGCATGGGCTTCGTAAATTCCTCCGAATCCGATATGAAACGTCATTGATCTTCGTAACCACTGTACGAGCTGCCATCCATGGTTTACCGTTGGATACTTTTTCCACAACTACACATCGACGACCTCCCTGACTTGCTGTTCCTGGTAAACGCACTGGGACTCGAACCTGTGCCTTTGGTAGGAGAACAGTTCTTCTAGAGCAGTAAACATTCCCACTAATTCTTCCTTCCATAGGAACCTCATCAAATCTAGTTTTCAGGACTCCAACTTCCATGTCTATTTTATAACCATGGCACCTCATAAAATCTAGTCCAATAATACAGTCATCAATTATGTCGGCAACAATCACTTTGTGCCGATAAATGTGCTTGCCAATTCTTAAATCCACTCCTGTCTCTCCCTTGATGGGAAAATACTGGCCAGTGGCTGTAAGCAGCTGTAGATGCGTCGGCTGGACTACATGACCTCGAGTCAGGTGTTTCAGAAGCCAATGATTAATCACCGTCCGAGAAGCTCCGGTGTCGATAGTAAGGTTACATGGTATTCCACCAATTTCTCCCTTGACGACCAGACTATTCCCGTCGTTGACTTGTGAGATAACTACTGGGACATTTCGACCTCCAGCCAGCACTCGTCCCTTAGTCCTGGCTCTTACTCGTTTCCCTGCTGCGGCTCTGGTCGTACAGAGCCCTTATTCCTGGTCACAGGGGATTCATCTCGTTCTCTCCTGCTGCTTCTTTTCGGGCAACTAGTTTGTATATGGCCAAGTTCTCCACAATGGTAACATCGTGGCCCAAACTTCCGATGAGGTGCAATGCTTCTTTTCGGGCAACAAGTTTGTATATGGCCACGTTCTCCACAATGGTAACATCGTGGCCCAAACTTCCGATGAGGTGCAATCTTTCTTTTCGGGCAACTAGTTTGTATATGGCCACGTTCTCCACAATGGTAACATCGTGGCCCAAACTCCCGATGAGGTGCAATCGGCTCCCTGGCAGAAATCTCACGTAGCTTATACGATCCTGATGAATCTTGGCGTACAGCTTCAACTTCTAGGGCATGAGCTACGGCATCCTTAAGGCTTTCGTGGTGCCCTAGTCGTACTGCCGCCCTTACTTCCAAATCTCGGATCCCATCAACAAATGCCTGCACCAGCATGGTTTTTATCAAAGAGTCAGCTGAACGTTGGTATGCCTTTCTGACCAGCTTTTCAATTTCCAGGGCCCATTGTTGCAATGTCTCATTACGTCCCTGCGTTCTGTCTTTCAGCTGAGCTCGGTAGACATGTTCCAGATGACTGTCTCCGTAACGGGCTTCTAATGCTTCTAGAAGCCGGTCGTAAGTTTGCTCTTTTCCAAGAGCTTCTAGAATTGTAAGAGCCTCGTCACGAAGTGCCAGCGTCAGAGCCGTCATCGCTTGCTTCTTACTCCAACCGTTTGCTTTGGACACGGACTCAAACTGTAGCTTGTACGCCGCCCACGAAGATGTTCCATCAAAAGGAGGTGCCTTAAATTTTCCACCTCCCGGCACAGATATCTCGAGTGCGCAGGTACTGATGCCATTAGCTACTTTTAATTCAAGCTTCTGGAGGCGACGCTCAACCGCTTCCTCTATAACATGAATCTTGTTCTCCATGTCACTGAGCTTCCCTTGGACTTCGTACATTTCTTGCTTCCATTCATTAGCAGCCTTGTGCAACTCTTGAAGAATCAATTTCGACTGTTCTTCTTGTTTCCGCGACTGTTCTTCTTGTTTCCGCGACAGTTCTTCTTGTTTCCGCAACTGTTCTTCTTGTTTCCGCGACTGTTCTTCTTGTTTCCGCAACTGTTCTTCTTGTTTCCGCGACTGTTCTTCTTGTTTCCGCAACTGTTCTTCTTGTTTCCGCGACTGCTCCTTCAGGAGAATCAGAATAGTTCTGAGGTCTACGTCTTGAGTACTCTTAGCCTGCAAACCAGACGGACCGGGCTTGGATGCAGTATCCTCACATGCTGGAGGCTCTTCACGTACTGCAATATCCTCCTGTGCTGCAGGTTCCTCACGTGCAGTTTGGCTCCGGGTCACAACTCCTTTTGGCTCGGTCTCGTTCTCACGTGGCGTTATACCCATTTTCTATCCCACTTCTGACACCAAATGTTACGTTCGTGGGGTGGGTTTTCTATAGAAAATGTATAAATAAGCCACTAATTAAAACTGACACTTTAATTACTAATTAAAGGAACAAACACCAAACTAAAACAGTAATCACACACTTAACACGTCACACTGATTCACTCTCAAACTCGCAGTCGATTCGCAGTTTTCGCTCTTGATGTTATATCTTCGCTGTCTCAATTGAAACTACTCCTCGGCCGGGTCATGCTGTGTATTTATACCAGCCACTCAAATCTACAAAGTACGAGAAGTTTCGACTCTAGAAAGTTCCCGAGTTAGGTGCGCGAACATTCTAGAGTATCGCTGTCTCTTTCTACAGGTTTCTCTTTCACACCCGTCCAGAATGTTCTCTCTATAGCTGTCTCGTTCACATCCTTCCAGAACATTCTCTCGTGATGTCTCTATCTAATAGTGCTTTCTCTTTCACTCCTATGGGAAATTTAGCTATATACTGATTTGTACTTGAGAGGCCCAAAAGGGGTCCTGAAAACGCCTGAAAACGGGTTTTCAGGTTATTGCGCCATCCGATAGAGGGTATCCTGAAACGGCCTGAAAACATGTTTCAGGCGCCTGAAAACGACGGTATCTGGGGTGAATATTTGATTTTGTAGTATGTGAAAGAGGACCTTCTGAAACGGCCTGAAAACGCATTTCAGCCTGCTGAAAACGCTTCTAACGTGTCTAAAATCATATTTGTAGTTTTTATCATGCCACCGGCGTAACACTATTCTCTTATTCACACATTCGACGCTGCGTTCGTCAACGAGCTCGACGTCGAGACAGCCTTGTCTAAAATCCTAGCTGTTTTATTTGACATTAGGAATCGAGGCTGTGAGCGAGGTTGTGGGCGAGTTCGTCGCTGTTTTTCGTTAGAGAATACGAAGTTCGTACATTAAGCGTCAAACTCTCGACGCAGTGTAGTTCCAGCTCACGCCGCATTCGTCGCCGAGCACTAGTGTCGTTTAAAGTACATTAGTGAATACCATATTTAGGCTCGACGCTGCCGCAGCGCTGACACAGCGCTGACAGCAAGGCGGTTTCCTTAGTGAATAACACTGCAGTTTCTGACTGTTTGCATATCTGTTTATTTTAATATTTGATTAACATTGCGTATCACCATGCTGCCGTTCTAAGCATAATAGCAGTATCTAAACACCGACTCTAACTAGGGTCTGAGAGGATGGGTTGAACTTGGGTAACGATACGACCCAATGTCCTATTTTAGGGTTCCCTAGCCAAAATGGCAAAAACGGAACCCTTATAGTTTCGCCATGTCCTTCTGTCCGCAGCATAGCTCAGTGGCCGTTAATACTATAAATCAGCAAAATTCGAGTACCTCCCCAACTGGTGAAGTGGGGATGTTTTTTTTTATTTTCTGTAATCGTATAGTGTGGGGTGTCATTGAATAGGTTTCATAAAAAGAATAAGGGTCTAAAAAGAAAGTTTTTTTTCTAAAGTATTTTTTTTCGGGGATAATCGCTCCAGAAGAAAAAACATTGTGTCCCCCCTCTAACTTTTGATCCGTAGGTCCAAAAACTATGAAAAAAATTATGAACCTATATGTAAAGTACTTTAAAATAAAACTATTTCGAACATAATCGGCCCAGCTGTTTTTGAATAACTACAAAACTTGTTTTTCTTATATGTCATGTCTTGTTGATGTGTGTTGTGGAATCCACGATACGAAATACTCGTATACCTAATGTCAAACGACAAAGTTACAGTGTCACAGATTATATAATAATTCTTCTGACCCATTTGTTTGTATTAAGTCAACCACAACCACCATTTGTCAAAAACGTAAACAAGGTAAAGTAATCACAAAGTAGCGACATTTACCTACTTAAAACTTTTATTGTGCTTGTGCCCATGTCATTTACAAGCAAGTGGACGATTCGAAAGTTATAGTCTGGCAAACGATCTTGTTAAAAAAAGGCGGCAATTATTTTTAAAAAGATTGAGGAAGTGTTGCCCTTACACTTGATTTACGCGCGGTTTTACCGACAACGACGGTTGGGTTCCATCAGTGGCCTATTACAAGTCTGACAATTGTAAAATATCACTGTAACTGACTTCATAGACCTCCATAGGCTACGGCTATCGCTTACTATCGGACGGTCCATGTGCTTGCTTGCCACTAACATAAAATTATTACTAACAACGTTATTATATCGTAATTTTCGTTTTTATTTTCCGAAACCCGTGACAATTGTCGCGCAAATTTTCGTTAAAATCTTGACATGAGGTTCGGCTTATGTAGGATTTTCGCTACAATTGTCGTGTTTTTAAATTTTTTGTGACAATTGTAATTTTGTTTTGCAAAAAAGTAGTTATTTACTAAAGATTTATTAAAGTTCCTGCACTATATTTTTTTCACCTCAGCAGCTCGAAAAGACTTCTTTTGATTCGCGAAATCAGTGAGCAAAGTGCGATTTTGCTCACTGAGTGAATGTTGTTTTCCATGACGTTTAGACTTCAACTTATTCTTTTGTTTCTTTCACTTGTTAGTAAAAAGACAGAGATGAAAAATGTTACGTTATAAATTGTCATAATATGCATTTTTTTTTCGTTCATGGCATCCTAGCGTATTCAGCCAGTTGTATTAGACGACGCGTTTTATCGGACCCGATTCCTTGTATCCGAACGGCATATGGCCCCTACCACCAACCATACATAACATTGGCGTCCGTCATTCCACCTCTCTATCGCTCTTATATATAAGTGTGACAGAGAGAAAGACAGCCGTTTTAAAACGGACGGATATCGTGGTACTAGGCGAGTCAGAATCGCGTTCAGAAATTCGACACGAGTTCATTTCTAAATAATTATAACTGTTTTATAAAATTTTATGAGCTTTCATTTTTTTAGTAGTTATAATTATGTACTTTCTGTTACAAACATAATGGTAAAACAAAAACAAAAAATAACGGGATGGCACGTATAAATGTTTAATAACATATTTTCCTTTTCTCCATGCTGAGGTGAAAAGTTGTATGTACAACTTGAGAGCAAAGTTATTTGAATCTCGTGTCTTTCGAGTCTTGAGCAAGCGAAAGATTCTTTTATAGAATCACGAGAGTAGCAAAACTGACACTCGCATCAAATACGTACTTTGCTCTCATGTTGTACAAATAACTAATGTTGGTATTGTTGGTCGCAAACAAACGCTCGGCCTTTGCGATGGTAAGCGGTAACTGTAGCCTATAGACGTCCCCGATTTGAGAAACAGTAAATGTACAATTGTAGCAGTTATCAATGTGGGGAAACTGGGGCCAGATGAAACCAAATAAAAGCTTCATATCTGTAATCGCCAGGAAAAATGCGGAACCTTACTTGAAATATTTTGATGATCCATTTAAGGGCACAATCAACACTTAAGATCAAGCCATATCGGATGCGTGTGAAGCATGTGCGCGTGCGCTTCTGCGTGGCATGCGCGTTATAGCGTAAATAAAGGTCATATTAGATGCCACACCGCTTGCGTGGCGTGCACGTGCGCGTGACGTGTAATACAAGCGATGGCCCATCAACTACAACATTTCCGACGCAGTCGGTGTGGCTAAGACTTTAGAAAATCGTTTTTTCCGTGTCTAAAGAGTAAAACGGAACCCTATTATTAGGCCGCTGTCTGCCTGTCTGTCTCCAGGCTGTATCTCGTGAACCGTGATAAGTCAGTTGCTATATTTCTCATCATCATCATCATCATGTCAGCCGAAAGACGTCCACTGCTGAACATAGGCCTCCCCCAAAGATTGCCACAATGACTGGTCCTGTGTCACCCGCATCCAGCGGATTCCTGCTACCTTCACCAGGTCATCAGTCCACCTTGTGGGGGGCGTTCTACGCGTAATGTGCCCCGTCCACTGCCACTTCAGTTTAGCGATTCGGAGAGCTATCGTTGGAGGTATAACGCTGGCCATTTTAAAAAGTACAGTTTCCATTATATTTTTGTCAAGGCCGGTGTTCTCTTGTCACTCTAACTCGATGTTTTTTTTTTCCTTACTGTCATGTCTTTGTGTTATTTATAATAATATACAAATATTTAGTAACCGTACTTTGATTCTACTGCGGATACTGTTATATTTCTATTTGGACTATATCAACAAATTCTAAGAAAGTAGAATAAAATAGGTATTTAAGCGGGCTCCCATACAATAAACGTGATTTTTTTCTCGTTTTGGTGACGTTTTTATTTTTATTATTTATTATCATAAAAATTTGATTTGATGATCATTCATTTAATATTTTTATACATGCATATTGTGTATTTCAAATATTTTTCCATGGTTGAATTTAAGTTAGGCTAAGTCGTTCGCTTGCCATTAAGCTGAGCGTCTACATATTTTACAACCTTTATATTCCAAAAAAACAGTAGTTTCGTTGCGCACTGCGCTGCATTTGTCATTCGTATCTCAGTCAGGGCAATAAATTGTGTACCTACGCATATGTAAATATATACAACATTGACATATGTCTGTCTGGTCCGTATACAAACAAACCTATTAACGTTATACAGGGTGGCTAGTAAGTAGCCCGATAAACTTGAAAGGTGTATTCCTGAACACATTTTGAGGCTATAATGTCCTATGAACTTTCTGGATTCGGCTTAGTTTTGAATAACA
>JALPQI010022689.1:0-15800 GCA_025490895.1 Thaumatotibia leucotreta
GATTCAACGAAGACTGTCACAGAGCTATTATTGAAGAAAGTCTTTGTAACTGATACCGAAAGGGTTGAAATAAAGGGTCCGTTTAATCGTGGCATAATTTCCTCTCTGTGATGGATGACGCCAGCTAACTGGTTTGGTTAATGACGCGGAGTTTAACTCGTTCTACAGTCAATTATATGGTACACAGTGGCGCATGAAGTAAAAACTGCTATTTATTTTACATATAGCAAGCATCGCCACTCACCAGATAGAATTCGTGTTTTCGCGCATCTGTCTTTGTTATTACTATGAATTCGTGATCAGAGTGAAAGAGACCAGTGTTCAATATTTTCAACATCCAATATTCTCGCCACTGAAGCGGTAACATGAGTTGTAAAGTAAAGAATGCGTTAGGTTTTATTTGATACATAATGACACATTGAAGCGAGCGCGATGACCTGCTTTACGTATCGAGTAAAACCTAACCTTACCGAAATTCGCAAAGTCATGGTATAGATAGTTCCACGAGAGTTGAGGTCACGCACACATCAACATGTCACGGGGAATTTGAAATTAGTGTTCTTTTTTCGTACTGACAGAAACCCAATTGCAACTGTAAGATTGACCAAAAAGTTTGTTTAAGGGATTTGCTTAAATTTTGACGCAAGTCATTCATTCACTTACTACATTTTTTGCAATAAGTACTTCATTTGGATGTGTGTGTAATCATTAACATCAACTCTGGTGAAATTACCTATACTGTTCTTACAAATTCGGGAAACTCGACCGAAATCCCACGAAATCGCAATCTCTATTTGCCGTGCCCTAACAAAGGGTGCAAACACTGAAAATGTTGCCAGCAATAATTGCGACGCGATGATTCGATTATTCAATTTGACGTTTCGCAATCAGCGGGCACAAACGAGCAAACAAGCGTAATCAAACATGCCTGAATCGATTATCAACTCGATTCCATCGCTATAACTGGACTGAATTAAATTTCATTTGGCTGCCGGAATGAAAATGAGTTTCATGTTCTGATTCGATTTTCGAATTGTTGTAATAGTTGGGATTTCGCTTGTTGAAGGGAGCGTTTTGCGAACGGATTTGTGATGGTTTTTCTACAATAGGCTTGGGAGCTGGTTTCGAATTCATTTATGTTCCACTAATATTAAATAAAGCCATTAAGGTATGACGTAAAATTTAGATTCATCGTAACCTACAATATTTTATAGCAAGTACGATTTACAAAACATAAAAAGCTTACGTAGAATTGTATCTGTACCTTTTCCAAGTGTGCTCCCCGTTCTGAATTTGTATGGCAAGTACCGGGATTTCCCGGTTCTGAATTTTCCGGGAATTCCCGGTTCTGAACTTTCCGGAATTTCCCGGTTCTAGAGTAAACGCTAGGGCAAATATTACTTGCCGACTCATGATACGGCTATAATACCTTTGTATGCGATAAACTATATCATAGATCGGCAACATATCGGTCGAAAAACTCATAAATTTCACTATCGTTCCAAAATATCTAATTAAACCATATCTATATTTAATGCTGCAATTTTAATCAAAAACTTAATAAAGTGCATTGTTCGCACTATCGAAGCTATTAGACGCATATTCATTGCAGTTTATTGGATCATTTGTCCTTTTCCTGGTTGTAATACTAGCTTATTTACAAAATGGCGTAAATTTGCTATAGTTTACAAGCACTTAGGTCTTTTTTGTAATGATGTTTAAAAACTAGGGTATCGGCCCAATTTCGATCCCGCACAATCAAGCTGGTGTAGCAGTTTTCAACTTTTTTGCCCGACACGGCAGCGATTTAAGCAAAACAACTGTAAAAGCCGAGCGCTGTAAAACTGGGCAAAACTGTTCGGATTTAATGGAAATAAAGGATTTTGTAATGAGAAATAGTCTCGATCAGTGCCGGAAAGCAGTTCTGTTTTACGTGATTCTTACATAGTTTTTAAATACTTTTTCAGTACAGATTGTGCCGTTTTTACGCGCTAGTGCGAGAAGTGGCTCATTTTACGTCAGGTTCAAAACTTCGGAGGGCCATCTGTACTAAAAAACGTCGTACGAGACATCATTAATATATGTTACAATAGGTAATGTTTACAACATACGTATTTTTTGTGCAAACTAACAGACAACAACCTGAACCTAAATTAAAATCTTTAACATTATTAATCGTCACCCAGGATGACTTTAAAATCTACAGCGTGTTACACGAGCCACTGAAAACCTTGAACGGGGTGATTTAGTAGGCTATACTGATTAACTTTTACTACAGGGCCCATCACGACATGTAAAAAAAATACTCTTTTTCATACATGTTGCCCGATAACGACATTATGTATTAAGGAGCCAATTTTTTATTTTATTTCTGGGTTAGCTCCATAGTAAAACCTGTTCAGTATAACCTACCAAATCACCCCGTTCAAGGTTTTCAGTGGCCCTGTATACCACGTATGCCAAAATTCACAAGCATACCCTTCTTCGTAATTTTATTATAAATCTGACCAATTTAATGTTATTCAAATCAGTACCTAGTAAAAACATTTAGGTACACAATATACTTGATACTTTTATTAGGATCAATATAAAAACCAACGGTTGCTTATCCAAGCTATTTGTCACGTCTGTCTCCACCTAAACAGTACTACAGCGCACAAAAATAAATACTCCAAACTAAAATTACACCACTCCTCCGAGAGTCATAGATCGGCAACATTTTATGGGACCATAGAATATTTTAAGTGCATTAAAATTGGAAGACGGGTCGGGCCCGGGGGACGCTAGATTACTATCGGTGTCTTGTCTTTATGTATGAGAGATTACTCTGGCTGCGTAATGGGTTTTGAGAAAGGTTAATCAACTCTGACTTGAGATTGCGGTTTTGAGGATGCAATTAGCTATATAGACTCTGTGTAGAGGTTCTTTTGTTGATAAGGAAATATTGACATTTATTCGTGTTTTAATAGTTTAGTTAGTTGATAGTGTGAAAATCACATAGCTTAAGTTCCTGTCTTTAAATTACACATTTACCAGTTAACCCTTATTCATAAGTCTCCTAAGTTAAAATGCCGCTATTGTTTGTCCCTTTCGATTTTAACAATAAGCCTATAAGACGGAAAGGGGCAAACAATACTTAGCGGCTTATTAAGTCAAGAGATGATTATGAATATGGGGGTTAACTTTTATATTTTTAATATAGTAGGTATGTACTTATTATCTGAAATGATGCGTGATGGAATAGGAGGTAATAAGTAAATAGTAATAGAGGAGGGAAATCAGTTTTGAAAGTTTGACGGCCAAAAGATAGTAACAGACTATTTATTCTTAGTTTACCTATTTAGTAAACAACTTGTGTTATGCTACACTTAACAGAGATAAATCCATATTCTTTTAGTCAAAGGTAATATTTTAGATAATATTCTGAGAAATAGCAGTTTATAATTATAAGTATGAATGGGCCTTAGTCATAAGTAAAGTAAGGTACTTCAACCTCGTTTTGACGGAAGTTGCTCATGATTCTCGTGAACAAATTAACGCTCAGCCTAATAGGATAATATCACGGATTACTCAATTTAAAGCAAGCATATTAGACTTACTTGTGCTTTGTGTGCAATTGGTTCATACCGGATTCTGTGACAAATAAGATCACACTTAATCATAGCCGAAAAGGACGTAAAGCTATTGAAATCATTGGAATTTTAATCAAAATTAAGATGGCAAGGGGCCCATTTCTCAAAAGCTTGTAACTTGTAATACAAGTGGAAGTCTCTTTTTGACACAATTAATTAGATAAGGACTTCCGCTTGTATTACAAGTTACAAGCTTTCGAGAAATGGTCCCAAGGAATCTCGTCCCCGTGGAATCCTGTGACAAATGTCAAATCAAAATCAAATCAAAATATTTTATTAGGTGTCAAAATATGTTTACATATAGGTATTTTGTGGCCGGCACCTCCTGGTAAGTATAGCAATACTTGTGTTAGGAGGCACCGCTCTTTCCTAACGGAACTTATTCAGTTACATTATCAGTATATGATAACTTACAAAATATTTATAAATAACTATGTATTACTAAAATGGGATATCGCCAAGATTATTATTACATCCAACCTTAGATTAACCTATATATTTGTATTGAAGCTATAAATGTAAGCGTGGTGAAGCATCAATTTTGAAGACAGAATTTTTGGGTGTTATATGCAGGCCTAGCAACTCTAGCCTAGAAGTGAATAATCAATTGACATGTTCAATATCCGTTTTAATTCATACTAATAACGTAAACGATACTTGCCGCAGTACGCCTACGAAATCCCAGAGGAGGACATAGGCTAGGTTCATTATAAATCTAAGCAGAGGAAGTCATAGTTTATAATTTTTATAAAGCATCGCTTTTGAATAACGGAACAAAATAAAAACACTATCGAGTTATGTCAATTTTCAGATTTTTCTTATTTTTAATGAAACATATTCCCGAGTCTGAACGTTTGCCTAAAAAAAAGATACTAATTATCCTGTTGGTAAGCGACTAAAGACTTTCAAATCTGTTCAAAACTACCCCGAAAATAATAAATAGTATAATGAGAACAGAAAGTTATATTGGAAAATCACGAGTGACTCACCACCGACTCGCCAAATAACTCGAATTTCCTCATTTAAATCCAAAAAAGAAATTTTAAAATTCTCCACGCACAACGTACTAATTACCGGATTTGCGTAAAACTTTAAGATCCAATGCGAAAACCGAACTTTCACGAATCAACTTCGGTATTAAATTAACCACGTTACTCTTCCAGTGTACAGACTAAACTGTACCTTATAGCGTTAAACGTAAGGGTTACATGACATGAAAATGTGGTATGGTAAAACGGGACCCTTGTTTTGACAACTCATTATCGGAAGGCCTAAATGGACAGGTCGCGAACGAATTCGGCGCAATGTTTGTTTGCTGAAGATATTTTGGCGTTTGCGTGCCTGATTGCGAGCGGTTTGTATGTAAAATGGATTGATTGGATGTTTGGGTGCTGATTTCTTCCTTGTTTGTACTATTGCGAACACGGTTTGGGGGTAAGATAGGTCTAGGAAGGTACGGACCCGACCCGTCTTCCAATTTGAATGCATTTAAAATATTCTATGGTCCCATAAAATGTTGCCGATCTATGACTCTCGGAGGAGTGGTGTAATTATAATCCATTTCAGATACGAAGCCCGCTGCCACTCGAAACTTTTGTCATTTAATTGGTCCACTACAAATTGGCACGTGTCCTACACCGATGTATGCAAAAAATATCACACCACGAAAGGTTCTGGCCAGGTATCTTTTGTTATCACTCATCCTATTGCTGACGCCTAATGACTTTGTCAAGTGGAATCGGGCCTTCGTATTTGAAATGGACTTTACTGACATAGATAGAGGCAATCCATCTAAGTCCTCAGGGTAGGCAGCGCATAGGCGATTTTTTGATCACTATGTCCATGGGCCTCAGTTCCTGCTTTCCATCAGGTGGGCTGAGAGCTAATTTGGGAGTTTTGGTGATTTGTGTATTTAAAGGGCTTGGTTAGGGTGAAGACATATACAGGGTGTCCCAAGAAGTAGTGATACACTGAAGGTAGGTGACGCGGAACCTTAAGGGCTATCAGAATCATCCCCATATAATTTTCCGCGATTTTTCGTATTTTCGGATTTATGATTTTTTTTCTCCCAATATCGAATACAATGAGATTTTTATTTATGGTGACGTGAATTATTGTCGTAGACGCTTGATTCCTATTTTGTGCTAAGCTGATTGATTGACCAATCCAGAATGATAATAAAAAAACATATTTTTATTTTTTATTATTTAGCCTCTGGTGTCCTACCGGGGGCACGCTCTCCAAAAAAAAATCAAAAAAATACCCAGTATAAAATAGTAAAATACCCATATTTTCACAACTTGAAAGAGCATTTTGAAAAATGAAATATCATAAAAAAATACAGTTTGGCTAACTAAAAAAACACTTGCTCTATCAGGTAGCAACGTAAAAAATTTCATTACTCTATTCGTAAGGCTTCATGGCTATTAAAATTTAGTGGCACTAAGGGTGATTTGTGTAAGATTGTTCCATGATTTTGTTTATTTATAACTGGCGCAGACCTGTGGTACATAGCACCGAGGATCGCAAGGCGGTATGGAAGAGCAAGGAGCTACACGGGCGGTTCTAGAAGGCCCTCACGGGACCTGACGAAGATCTGCTCGCGTCGGTGAACTGGCTACGATTCGGGGACCTCTTCGGAGAAAACGAGGGTTTTGCCTGTGCAATTGCTGACGAGGTTATTATGACGAATTTTTATTATTATTATTTATACTGATCGACAGCTAGCAGAGACCGCGCCTCAACATCGCCGAAGAGATCGGCGTGTATCTCATGCCCGATATAGCTCATACCTTCAAGTTCCATTCCGCTAAGTTGCCAATCGCTAACGCTTAGTTGCGTATCGTAGTTTTCCCTCTCTGTCACTCTTTCGCATAAGTGCGAAGACAGTAAGCAACCTTTCGTTTACGATTGACGATTAAGCGTTAGCGATTGGCAACTTGTCTTGTCTAAGCACCCAGAATCGGTTGCTGCGGGTTAGTAAACTCTTCAAGAGACATTTTACTAGCATTATAGGCGGCCCTGAAGACCGGTCAGCTACACTATTCTCTTATTCACACAATCGACGATGCGTTCGTCAACGAGCTCGACGTCGAGACAGCCTTGTCTAAAATCCTAGCTGTTTTATTTGACATTAGGAGTCGAGGCTGTGGGCGAGGTTGTAGGCGAGTTCGTCGCTGTTTTTCGTTAGAGAATACGAAGTTCGTACATTAAACGTCAAACTCTCGACGCAGTGTAGTTCCAGCTCACGCCGCGCCGCCATTCGTCGCCGTGCACTAGTGTCGTTTATAGTACATTTAGCGAATACCATTTTTAGGCTCGACGCTGCCGCAGCGCTGACACAGCGCTGCCAGCAAGGCGGTTTCCTTAGTGAATAACACTGCTGATCCCACAGCTAGCAGAAACCGCACCTCATCATCGTCGACAAAAGCATTAAATTCTCAGACGCCCTAGGCTTACGAAATAATTGAACGTAACTATGTCATTGTATAATAGGGCTTTCATTAATATAATATTCAGCCTAATAGTACTAATAATTAATTAAATCTTGGTTCATGTAACCGCTGAAATCCCTAAGTGATTTATCCATCAAATGTAAGTTAAATAGACTTTGATTAATATTAAATTAAATTAGGCGTGTTACAATCTATACCTAGACTAGGTACTTAGTATTATGTTGAAGTGAAGTTTAACTAAATATTTAAATAGTCGTTTAAATAAAAAAGAGTGATCGGTATTTAACCTTTTCGAAGCCACGTCAAATACAAAAGCTGTCACTGAGACGCCACGTCAACAAAATGTCAAAATTGAATTTGAACTTTACGCAGATGCATGGCGATTTATATTGCTCTGTGGACCATGACTTACATATCGGTCTTTGGCGTTGAATCTGCGGTGCCAATATATCGTTCGTTGGCGTCCAATAGGTTAAGTAAACTCCATGTCTTCCAAAATATTTTGAATGCCAAGATCGAATGAAATATTTTTGGTCAAAATAATAAATAGGTCCACGAATATCTTGAGACAATTTTACACAAATCGACTTACTCGTAGTCCCAATGGTAAGCTCGATTAAGCTTTATGTTGTCACTAAGTGACTATATAAAATTATAATACAGAGATAATTATTATAAATACTTAAAAATGTATAAAACAACCTTGACACATAAACCTATATTTATGATAAAAAAACACAAATGCCTCCGCTGGGATTTGAACCCAGAACCTATTTATAGGACTAAGCTGAAACGGAGTTTCCACCGGTTTGTCCAAAAAACAGGGTCCGTTTGATATCATATTAATAATAGTAAATTTTGTATTGTTTTTGTATGTTGTATTGTATTTTAATTTTATATTCATTTTATAAAAACCCTAAACTGAGAAATAAGTTGAATAAAGGAGATAATAATAATAATAAAATACTTTATTGCACTCTACAAACACGCAAAAAAAATAATCAAGAAAATAGTAACAAAAAATAAGGAAGTAGGTAACAACAGGCGGACTTATCGCTAAACAGCGATCTCTTCCAGACAACCTTTAGATAGCGATAAGGCGAAAAATAGTGATGGTATCGGGTGGTGCGAACAAAAGTAAAATATAACACATAAACTACATAAATAAAAGAAAATAAATAAATTACTACATACAAATAATATATATATATATATATATATATATATATATGTATGTATATATATATATATAATAATGACAGAGAATGGTGCGATACAAGTAGTACAAACAAAACGACAAACTTATGACAAAGAAATGTAATGTTTTTTTATAAGTGTTTTAAAGATGGGGAGAGATTTAGCACGTCGAATATCAACGGGCAGAGCATTCCACAACCGTACTGCACGAAAACAGAAAGAATTATTATAGATTTTAGAAGACGAAGGAGGAGGAACTAGGAGGAAATTTTGAGAACATCTAAGGGAAGAAACAAATTTAAACCTGGACTTTAGATAACCAGGGGTATGAGGGTGAAACAGGATGGCGTACAGGAAAGAAAGGATATGAGAATCACGGCGGGAACGGATGGACAACCACTTTAATTTTGCACGAAAGCTCGAAACATGATCGAATTTCCGTAATCCGAAAATGAATCTGATGCAAACATTTTGAAGCCGCTCGAGCTCGTTTAGTTGCTCTTCAGTCAAGTCCAAATAACTAATATCGGCATAGTCAAAAATGGGCAGAAGGAGAGATTGAGCAAGCGCTATTTTGGTGGCAAGAGGCAGGAAGTTACGGAGCCGTCGAAGGGAACCAATGGCAGCAAAAATTCTTCTGCTCACTTCACTTATTTGAGGAATCCATGAAAAGGTGCGATCTAAAATCACACCCAAATTTTTAACCTGATTGGAAAAAGGAATCAGGATTCCATCAAATAAAACACCAGGCAAATGGTCAAAATCCACTCTTGCTATGGTTCTCGGGTTGCCAATAATAATAACTTGGGTTTTAGATGGATTAACCTTCAACCCATAGCAAGAGCTCCATGTAGAAATACGCTCCAAATCAGCGTTCGTGGCACGAATAAGGGAAGGCAAGTCATCCAGCAGGCCATGGGAGTAAATTTGCAGGTCATCGGCGTAAATATGATAAAAGGATTGAATATTGGAGGTGATTGAGTTGATAAATAAGGAAAATAAAAGGGGGGACAGCACGCCACCCTGCGGGACGCCAGCTAGCGTGCTGCACCAAGAAGACCGAGAATCATCAACTTTAATACGTTGCCGACGACCCGCTAGATAACTGCGAAACCACTCAATAGCTGCAGGGGACACATTGAGAGAACGTAAAATACCTAACAATACGTCAAAATCAACGGTATTGAAAGCGTTACTGAAATCAAGCAACGTCAATACCGTTAACTTCCGGTGATCCATAGCCAAACGTATATCGTCAGTGATTTTGACCAGTGCGGTAACCGTGCTATGACCAGAACGGAAACCTGACTGGAGAGGATTAAGGAGGGAGTTTCTATTTAGGAATGAAGTAAGTTGCTGGTGTACTAGGCGCTCCAGAACTTTAGAAAGGAATGGCAAAATAGAAATAGGCCTAAAGTCGGCGAAAGAAGTCGGATTGCACTTTTTGGGGATAGGAACGATGTCAGCATCCTTCCAGGCATTCGGGAAACTACATGAAGAAACAGAACTGTTGAAGATACCGGTAATAATGGGGACAACTAGATCAAGGAGAGGGATAACCATATCACGACCAACACAGTCAACACCGACAGCGTTAGAAGTAACAGATTTAAGGCATTTCTCAACATCACTGTCAGAAAATTGCATGATGAAAAATGGGGTGAAGTCGGGAATTGGAGATAAAGAAAGACAATTTAGAGTATTAGACTTGAGTGGACCAGAAAAAACGGTGGAAGAGGAAAAGTGATTATTAAGGTTGTCAAGATTTAAGTCAACAGGTAAAGAGGAATGAGTCGCCTTGCCAACTCCATAAGACTTGAGACATTTCCAAATCTTTGCTGGATCACCATCTACCACTGATTTATAAATGTGACGCCGCTGGGCATCACGGCACACAGTACTACAGCGATTTCTCAAGGCGTAATATTTTGCTTTGTTTTTATCGGAGGCATTGAACTTAAATTTACTTTTAGCCTGATTTTTTTTAACAATTAATGCCCTAATCTCATCAGTCAGCCAAGGAGCGGGAAGATGTTTTATTTTGATAGGATGAACCGGAGCATGAATGTCGTAAAGTTGAGTTAACAATGAATTAAACAAAGCCACCTTGTCGTCAAGGGTTTCGGCATCAGCAATCACACTCCAGTCAACCTTACTAGCATCCTCACGAAGGTTGTCTAAATTCAGCCTCTTAAAATTACGTTGCAAAAGAATTTTGGGTTTGGCTTTGGGAGGACGAATCTTGTAAGACAAAAAGAGCAGGTCATGATAGGAAAAAGCATCAGCAGAGTGCTGGCTATATTTGCCAACTAGTGAAGGAGAGGAGACAAGGGTAAGGTCAAGGAGGGACGGCGTACAGTTAGGAAAATTATGAGTAGGACCAGAAGGTAAAATTATGAGATTACAAGCGTCAACGAGGGATTGAAGGGACCTAGAACGGGAATCATTTTTCAAAAGACACGTATTAAAATCTCCCATGATGATATGGTGATTATAAGAAGGTAAAAGATCCTCGAGTATCTTTTCGAAGGAAGCGAAGTAATCAATAAGGAGAGAAGGAGAGTAAAACACTCCGAGGAGAATCTTAGTGCAAGAAATGTTTAACTCAAGAAAAAGGTACTCGGCGGTGTTGGAGTTGGAAACTGAGGCACAAATGATAGAATGAGGAATATGTGAACGAAGATAGATGGCTACACCTCCACCCACTCTACCTATACGATCATTACGCAACAAGTGAAAACCAGGCAAAGAATAAGAAGTTGAAGGCAAACATGGCTTAAACCAGGATTCTGAAACAAGAATAGCATGAATTCCGGAAATGTCAAAGGATGTTAGAAAATCATTGTAGTGGGCGGGAATGCTCTGCGCGTATTACTTATACCTACTTGAATTACTATCAATTAATATTTGCCATACTTAAAGCCGTGCCATCAAATAACTTATTTTGCTTCTTACATTGAATAAGCAATAATATTATGTCCTTAGCAGCTTGTGTGAAGTTATGTAAAACGTACCTGTAACAGAGAGAAATGACAATATTAATATAATTGATAAGATAAATTAGATTGTAAGAAATTCCGTACTAATTGACTAAATGTAAAAGATCACACACTGAAAATGTAAGAAAACCTATATTTTTTAACCGACTTCAAGAAAGGAAGAGCTTCTCCGAGACCCGTGAACCGATTTTCTTTCTGTCGTAAAGGTTTTTTTTATCGCTAGATGGGCCCGTTTGCACCAATTTGAAGTCTGTTTTAGTAATTATTTGAAGTAAACGTCGCTCAATATGACTTATATACAGGACGGAGCTACGGAGTCTGTCTGACTCCGTAGACTAGTTGGTAGTGACCCTGCCTACGAAGCTAGAGGCATTATTTGTGTATTTATTTATCACAAATATTTGTTGCTTTGTCATGGTTGTCTATGTATTTAAGTATCTATATGTATCTATCTATTATATAAGGTCCTAATTTATTAGATGCAGATATTTTAACACATGATACTTTACATTAAAATAATTAACTTTAAATATAAATTAAGAAATCTTTTCATGTAACTTTTTTGATTTCATTTTCCTAACAAAAAAATTAATTATAATTTCGTCAAGAAAAAATCATCATGTGCATTATCACATGTCACAATAACACTCTGTCTGTCATGTCATCAAAAGACACAATCTAACGGAAAATAACATGACATTGACAAGCAACTATTTAATTTATCGGCCAGTTCCAGTTAAGTGGTACGTAAAAGAGGTACTAGAATCTGTTCAAAGAGTTTTCATTTAATAATCACATTAACAGGGTGTTTTTACGTAGCAAATTTGTTTTTCCATTTTCTCCAAAAAAACATCGTAAAAGCTATAATGTTTCACGGTTTAATATACTCCAGAGACCGAGTACTATCAGCTGTAAAAATATCTGCATCTAATAAATTAGGACCTTATATATATATCGTCGCCTGGTACCCACATCACAAGCCTTAATTGAGTTTACCGTGGGACTATTTCGATTTGTGTAAGATGTCCCAAGATATTTATTTATTTATACAGTATATACGCTGAAGTTTTCAGATAGTGCAACACTCTGTATATAATATATACATGTACAATTGTTTGACTCGTGAAGCACTTTATTTATTTCAGCGCATTTCCAGCGGAATGGAATCGCATTGTCATTTACGTGCCGTTCAATCCGCATTTCAGAGCCACGGGTCTTTGAAAGAGTAGAAATAAGTCCCATACAAGGAACTATCCAGCAAACTCATGGCTTCAAGATAGAATATATGTGCTTGTATTACCATTTTTGTAACACTGCATATTTAGTGTTGGATAAATCTGTACTGTCTGTCTTTTATGGGATTGTATCTTTTTTTTATTCTATGTTTGAGTCACTATGTCATATATATTATATATGTCAGCCTCTGTAGCCTAGTTGGTAGTGACCCGGCCTACGAAGCTGTAGGTTCCGGGTTCAAATCCTAGCGAGGGCATTCTTTCTGTATTTTAATATCAAAAATATTTGTTCCTTGGTCGTGGCTCTCTATGTATTTAAGTATCTATATGTATCTATTTATTATATATATCGTCGCCTGGTACCCACATTACAAGCCTTGATTGAGCTTACCGTAGGACTAATGTAAGATGTCCCAAGATATTTATTTATTTATTATTTATAGGTCCTCGTTTACAATACGGGCAGCCCATAACTCTTAATACTTTGTATATTGTATAGACAACCAATCCGACCTATGTCACAGTGACACTACATATCAAATTATAAGACACTTCTTACTACTTGTTATTTTGATAGGATGTTAACTTTCAATGCAATATTCTCCGTCATTTTCCATACCCTATCACCGCCCGGATAATGGATGTAAAGCGCTCCAGTCCACAGTCGGGCGACCTTATTGCACTGTCATTGCATCATGCTTGACCTGATATTACATACATACAAACTATCCAGGTCATCTGTAAAAATGGGTTGACTAACGAGCTTATCACTGAAGTCCTATTATCATGAATTCATGAATAACGCTGCATTTCAAGATGCTAGTGTCGTAATTTCAATTCTAATTATGAAGCACTAGAATTCAAATTAGAAGCACGTATTTTTTTGGATTACAGCGTTGTCCATGATAAGCAACGATATGTATTATTTTAGTACAGATGGTGCGTTTTTAGGCGCTAGTGCGAGAAGTGGCTCATTTTACGTCAGGTTCAAAACTTCGGAGGGCGGACTAAGTTACTTTGTTATTGAACACAATTAAATAAAACTCGTTACCGTTACTATTTATTCAATCTTAATAACATAATAGCAATCGTCATCTAATTCTGTCTTTTATCTTATTACAAATGTCCCGTCCACCTATCGAGATAGGTATTTTCTCATATCGTTGTCTATCAATCACTAATGTACTATTCATTGATTTGTTGATAGTAATTTATCGCTGGGCACGTGTAACATACAAGTTAATGGAATATGGGAAATAGGTCGATTTACTATGTAAGATAATATCATATAACAGTTCATGTACGAGTATACACGTTCGATTATAGATACGGTAACGTAAATATTTACGTAAGGTAATTGTATTAATTAGTAGTTACGGTTAAGATGGTCGATTACGGTCAACACAGTAAGTAAATATGTACACCCTTGCTATTATATTAGTCACCATCAAAAAGCATTTCATAAAAATTGACAGTATGTACTAATTAAATGAAGTGACGAGTTTTCTATGAGTTTTGTATAAATAAGCGTGTGTGAGAAATAAATGTGCATAAATATATATTTTTGTATTATAATTGTATACTTATTTTCCTTCGTTAATTTAAATACATACATAGGTAAAAACTGTTATGATTTAGATTTAATAATAGAAGAAGTGTAAGAAATAATATCAAACATATACAATTAAAACTAAAGTAACCTAACTAAAATAAAATTAAAACTTTTTTTAACTTGAAATAGATATTAAACACTGTCTTTTCAAAATTTAGTTTTCTCTAAAATTAGAAATTCTTTATCGCTTAAACTCCATTGGATGTAGGCAACATAACAGTACATTACGACAAAAGTGCGAAAAACATGAAATTCGAAACGAGTGGCGATTTTTTTAAAATCGAAGCGAGTTACGAATTTCCTTTTTGCACGTGTCTCGTACGACGTTTTTTAGTGCAGATGGCCCTCCGAAGTTTTGGACCTGGCCTAAAATGAGCCACTTCTCGCACTATCGCGTAAAAAAAGCAACCATCTGTACTAAAAAATATTATTTTGCAGCAATCCAACACCTAGGCACGTAATCCGCACCTAGTTTTTATGGCCGAAATAAATATTGCTGAAAACTTCATAGTTTTCCAGCACGCATCGACTAAATTGAATAAAATACCATTTAAAAAAGTTGCGGATAGAAAAAATAGATTGAATAGGTATTTTAAAACAAAAAAATTGTTACGTAGTCCAATGTGAAAATCGTTTAGATACGTTACACTGAAGTCTACTTGTTACAAATTCTTTTCTTTAGTCAAAGGAGTTCGATATTTTTTTTCTTTTGAAATAATGAACTACCTACCAATTGTGCGATGTTTATATTTAACTTATTTTAATTTAGCATAAATGATTAATCGAAACTAAATATAGATACAATCAAGGGCGTAAAATATGAGTATACAATGTCACCTTACGATACTGAAATAAAGAATGAATTGGGTAATTGCATAGATATTGAGGCCCTTGACCGTAGAGCAACGTAAAGTACATTATGTGATTGCTTACACACTGCGTACATTTACCCACATACTCATATTTTTATGTAACCATTATGTATAATCACTAAATTACTTTCAATACGACAATTGAATCACCTTTACTTAAGTATTTCTTGTTTTCCAACTATTGCCTATCAAAGTAATTTGTTTCCTATTACGAAACTGCCACTAAACTTGAAACCTATAATAAAACAATGTAAACAAAAAGATCTTTGTCATTATAGTGCTGCACACTATAACCATTTATATGACAGCTTTAAGTCAACTCATTACGAGCTATATTCGAATGGTCTCATTTTACATGTGTGTCAAGCAACGTATCGCCTTTCAATTGTTTACGGACAAATATTACGTTGTTGCGATCGCTTACAGAGTTGCTTCTATCGAGTCTATAGACCCCCCTTATTTATAAACGTCTCCTATGTTTGTCCCTTTCGGTCTTACAGACGTACTGATAAGCCTGAAAGGAACAATAGTACTTAGCTTGCTATGTTAGGAGACAATTTATGAATAGGGGGCTATAGGCTTTTAGAAACATGTCGCGAGTAGTGACTCAATATAAGTACGTGAGTTTAACTGTTTGTTTATATTTTAGTGGTACTTTTTATTCATCATCATCCTAGTTTGTCAGCCGTAGACTAGTTGGTGACCCTGCCTACGAAGCCGAATATTTGTTCCTTGCTCATGGCTGTCGATTCATTAAAGTATTTAAATGTATCTATTTATCCCATTATATATATCGTC
>JALPQI010022690.1:0-19454 GCA_025490895.1 Thaumatotibia leucotreta
CCGTGTGGTGACGGCAGTAAGAATACATTTGTCACCATCCCAACTCCTCCTGCGGGTGTCGTAAAAGTCGACTAAGGGAAGTGTTACTGATCATTATTTGATAAAAGAATGATGATGGGCAGCAGCGTCATCATAGTGGACACATTACTGCGATCGTCAATCCGCTTGCCCAGCGTGGCGATTATGGGCATTTACCTCCTAATGCGTCTATACGCATAGTTAATAGGAGAGGTCCAGCAGTGTACTATCATAGGCTGATGATGATGATGATGACTAATTATTATCAACAATCTTAACTAAAACTTGAAGTCAACTCAACGTAAGATTTTACGTTGATGATAAGACCAAGATTTATTTATTTAAACTTTATTGCGCAAAATTAAGACTTAACGTACAAAAGGCGAACTTAATGCCAAGAGGCATACCAGTCAACCTTAAGGCATTTGTACTGAATGTGTGTGATTATGAAATAATACAAGTGTTCAGGTTTATTTAAATTTGTTTCGTTTCCTACTGGTGCACGAAAGAGCTAAGTTCCTGTCCTGTACCAAAACCTAGACTAGAATATAAACTCATCGTGTGTCATCCAAGTTTAGATTGCTCGGAATTACAACCTGTCTGCTAAGCGACCGTTGTGCGGTATTCTATCTAATGTGTCTGGTGTTTTGAATTCATTATGATGCAGTCTTAGTATTTCAGTAATTTTGGAGTTCAGCGTTGGAGTAATTTTAAATGTTATGGGAGAATCTTAAACTAATTTATTTATTATTCAAATCAGTTACACAGCATTACAGTTATAAACTAAGGCACTGTAAACTAAAAAAAAAAACAATATATTAAAAACAACTTAAAACTAGCGTCGTCTGATCTGGCGTAGGATTCGGCAGATTGCCTCGGAACTGCCGAAACACGACGCCCTTCGGCCAGAAGTTAGCACTCGCGATAGTGTCCTGCAGCGAGCTAATCGACCTAGTCCCATGGTTAGCTCAATTAATCTTGTAGATCCTGGACGTAGATATCAAAGCTGATCAAACTGATGTTTTGTTGAACAAATCGATGAAGTACCTAACTCAAAATGTTGGAAAATTTGTGAAAAACATTTTTGTTTTCTCCTCGATTTTTCCTTATAGTTTCACGCAAGTATATGCCCGTGTAGTAACGGCAGTAAGAATACCAAGGGTGTTGTAGGAGACAGCTAAGGGATTTAAATGTCAGTGACCATTCATTTATTATACAAATACATATTATATCGCCAATCCGCTTGCCCGGCGCGGCAATTATGGGCATTTACTTCATTAGGCGTCCAGGATTCAGAATTAACAAGTCGAGGAAGAGAGACAGCAAGGGTTGAATAACGTATATTTGACCCTCTTGCTACGATTGGCTACACTTGGCATTTAAAATGTAGGTATAGATAGTAAGTACACATTCAAAGATGTAAAACCTTGAAATAGCCTCGAATAGTATAAAACATTTTAAAATATCTATTTTAAAATACCTATTTTTTTTGTTAATACCACGTCGGTGGCAAACAAGCATACGGCCCGCCTGAAGAACCCCATACTGTAGTCCAGCGGGAAAACCTCGGCAGGGAGCTCATTCCACAGACGGACCGTCCGCGGGAGGAAGTTCCTCTGAAACCGCACGGTGCGCGATCATTTAGGTTGCAAGGTGTGAGGATGAGCGCCCAGTCGGTGGCGAGCGGTGCGATGATGAAAAGTGGACGTTGGCATCATGTCGAACAGTCCTACATCTAATTTAAACTGTTTTATACTCTTTATGTACTACTCAATATAGCATCGTATTTTTTTAATTACTCCATTAACTTAGACTTTATTTACCGAAGAACGAATAGGAACGAAAAAAGAACCGTTCTTTTGTATGAACAAAATACCGGTAATATCCGGTCCCTGAGTATAAAAACTTCAAGCGTCATGAGGCATGATCTATATCTATTAAACCACAGATGTCATATATACCATAGATCAAGCAAACGTATCTACTTAGCGTGTCAAATGAACTCAGTGAAATCCACTGAGTTGTCCGTCCTTAACCGCAGCTTGCAGCTTTCGGGCGTCAAATTTTGTAAGTTGAAGTGAACAAAAACATTAATAATGCCTCCTTAAGTAATATTAATTGCAACAACACAAAAAAATATGAATGCTCAAGGGCCTGAGACATATTTAAAATCATAGGCAAGTAACAACTTCAGTACAAAATGTAACACGCTCGGCCGCCATACAAATGAATGAACTTGTTTCTTTTATCCAAATCTAATTATGTGTATCAAACTGTTACTTATTCTATTATTATCCTAGGTATTTATTATCCTAGGTATAGACCTAGGATGTAATACCCCAGGGCATTGGGCATTAGGTAATTGCACACTAATCAAACAATATTACCACACTGCGCGGCGTACTATAATCAAACATTATTAACGGGAACAGTAATGGATGGTATGCGTTTGATTCCAATCATCGGCGATCAAACAGCTTCTGTATATAGATATATGTGCAAACAGAGAGATTATGGATGGTTAGTAAGATATAATAATAACCAGATATACTAAATGCAAAATTAAAGTACCAGAGGTAGTAATGTACCAAAGGGAAGTTTCCGTACAGAGACAGGGTGAAAGAGAAGAGGCACTTGATAGACATTATAAAGAACAGAAGAGGAAGTATGTTGGGCCATCTGATACGACATGACAACCTCATAAAATAAGCATAACGGAAGGAAAGATTGAAGGAAAGCGTTGAATAGGAAGACCAAGGAGAAATTACATAGAAAAATTAAGGAGAACGTGAAAGTTACGTCGTATCAAAACCTGAAAGAAATTTCCTTTTTTTTTCATTTATTTGCCATAAATTGTATGTTTACATAGAAATATGCTGGTACAGTTTACAATTTTTGTTCTACGTCTACTTTGTCTCAATACAATTTTACCGAAATAGGTGTAGCATAAATATTATTAATTTAAATAACAGTATAATTTTACCATAAAACTAAAACAATATAAAGGTAATTTAAGTAACGAACAATATATTTTCACTATCATTATAATATTCGTTAAGGCTATAAGGACACAACTCAATGAGGTACTTTTTGAGATTATTAGAAAATGGCGAGCGTGCTTTGAGCTACACCGATAAGAGCAAAGCACTTAAATAGGAAAGAGAGATTGCCAATTAATACAGCATTATGTAACAAGGCTAGGAACGACGTAGGTACGTATGCTAAGCTGATTAAGTTATCACACAAATATCTAGATAACTTTATTTGTTATGCCTACCTACACAGCCTTAAAATTTTAAATACACGAAGGAATATTAAACACAATTTACTTCTCCTCGATTTATAAAACTTTTCAGACGCTGATTTAATTTTTTACCCCGTCGCGCGCAATTTAATATTTTAATAAAGGTACCCTTAAAACACTCTTGAAACATTTTTATCACTAAACCAGTTTTTCAAGCCCAACATTTCTCGCCGTTTTCATAAAAATCCCTACTATTTTTTAATAAGAATCTTGGAAACTAAATAAATCGTGGACTCGGAATTATGCAAGCAATAATGCTGGTCATTTCTCAGAAGAGTTGGTAAAAATAAGTTTTTCTGGAAGTTTTTTTGAAAGTTTAGATCCACTGCAAGAAATTTATTACATTTCCGTGGATTTTAATGGAATTTTATTTAAATACGTAGTAATATAATTTAAGACTCCTGAATTTTTATTCCGCGAACGAGGGATTAACTAAATTAAACATCGACATAGCTGTTATCGATAAGTCTTAAAGTAGTCAATAAATATGTTCAAAACAATAATACGCCGTAAGTGACAGATAAGACTAGAATAATAATTTATTCTTAAATTTTGTAACACTTAACTAAACAAAGATGCATACTATACTAACAAAACAGAAATAGATACAAAAATGTAAATCATATTCAAAACGACAACGATTCTTTCTTCGTGGATTTAGTGTACTCATCAAAAGAACAGCGGCCCTACCGCAAAAAACGAAATTCGTAAATTGCGCGGATATGTCTCTCTCACTCTTAGTTTGAGCCTTAGCTGGAGTGACAGAAAAATCTTCGAAATTTACGAACTTCGATTTTCGCGGTAGTAGGCCTGAAACTAATCATAAAAAATGTTGTAAAACTATAGGAAACAAATAACATTAAGTATTAAGTTTAAAAAATAGTCTAGATAGGTCCTATAATATTTCTCTGTTACCTACCTGATTTTATGAAGTTAGCATGTCTATGCGAATAAAGAGTGATCATCGATAACTGTTACGAGTCGATGATTCATTTTCTCAATCTCTCGTGTTACAAAAATATCTCGGTATTGTAATGCTAGATTTAATTCAAGTATAAAATATAATTCCTGGCTTAATAGAATCGAGTTTCTGAATTAATATTAGGTATACTATAATTAGCCCGCGAGCCCTAGAATCGAACTATTGACAGTTACAGAATAACCATTATTAATATGATGGTAAAACTGCCAATTTATTCGATACAGCCTTTCTGCAGCTTAATTCAAGAAGCACCCTTTTTGCCGATTGAAAATTACGTGCCCCTCATATATAAACAGCTGTGTGGTGACGGCAGTAAGAATACATTTGTCACCACCCCATCTCCTCCTGCGGGTGTCGTAAGAGTCGACCAAGGGATTGAAGTGTCACTGACCATTAATTGATAAAAGATTGATGATGGGCAGCAGCGTCATCATAGTGGACACATTACTGCGATCGCCAATCCAGGCGCTTGCCCAGCGTGGCGATTACCTTAGCAAGCAATTACCTTCTATATAATGCGTCTATACGCATAGTTAATAGGAGAGGCCTACGTCCAGCAGTGGACTATCATAGGTTGATGTTGTATATATAAATATGTAGATAAGTTTTAAACTGTCAAATTAATATTTGTTCTTGAATCTCACGGACTAAACGACTTTTGCACTATAATCCTGCCTATTCTGTACTCATGAGTATTAAAATGCGAACTTTCAACAAAAAAGTCCAACGTAGAACCTAAAACTGGCAATGTAACCATCATTAAAACCAAATGGGCCCCAAAGGTCACGTCGTCGTGATGAATTGCGTGTTCCAGGCAGTTGGTGATTGATAAACGCACTTTTTGCTCTGAATCCGCAACTTTTGACACTTAGGGTACTTTCAGATTAAGGCTAATCCCTCCCTTCCCTATGGTTCCCTTTACTATGTTTACATTGTATTCAGATTCATTTTCTTCTCAATGGTAATTACATCGCATCATCAACTTATCTTAGTCTACGGCTAGACGTAGGCCTCTCCTATTAACTATGCGTAATCCTATTAACTAAATATCCATAATCACCACGCTGGGCAAGCGGATTGGCGATCGTAGTAATGTGTCCACTATGATGACGCTGTTGCTCATCATTAATTTTCTATCAAAGAATGGTCAATGACACTTCAATCCCTTACGACACCCGCAGCAAGAGTTGAGGTGATGACACATGTATTCTTACTGCCCATATTTTAAAGACAAACGGGTCTTAATCGCGTAAACTTACGTTTAATTGTATCCTGACGTTTCAGGCATGACGTTACACCCGTGGTCGCAGGCAGATTGCCACGGGTGTAACGTCATGCCCGAAACGTCAGGATATAGAGATAAGACCCGTTGGTCTTTAAAATATGAGTGATAATCGTGAAAATTTAAATCAATATAATCTTACTGATGTCATCACATGGCCGTTTTAGTTTAGTTTTAGTTTTTACTAAAGGCCTTTAACCATGTACATTTTTTTTCCAATCGATCCCTTCATGTTTGGGAGTGCGAACCCTACAAGTAAGGCCGCGTTTCCACTTATTGTCCTGAGAGATGAAAACAGGATTTCACATAGCAAAATATTCGTTCGTCAGTCCACAAACAAGTAAATGCTCGCTCAGAACAGTGGAAACGCGGCTTAGGCCAACCAAGTAAACAAACCACAATAAATCTACATTCTCCCACACTAAGGAGCACACGTCAGGCGTCCCAATTCCTGCTCGCTGGCGCCCTCTGCCGCGATAATAATTAGTCACCACCGTTCGACACCAGCAGATTTGCCGCAACTCAGCTGTGAAACAGATAAAACAGGAGCTACGCCAAGAAATATAAACGCCGATGTTATATGGAGTCGTTTTTTTAAACGCTTTGGTAAACAATTATAATAAATAAGTATCATGGTTAGTATTAGTAGCGACTGAGCTATGGAGGCCGTCAAAACGTAGATACTTATAGATACGATGAGCATGCAGTAGAACTTTGGTGCCGATGACAGACATATGACGTAGCAGGTGCATACAGAGTGTTTTATCTAGATGATAGATAATCATAAATCACTAACAACTTATTGACCTCTTTAGTTCACGGATATTTTTTTGACACTTGAGACGGTCAGTACTTAAAAAACATTATCACAAAACTGTCTTTGTCATTTTCACCAGAAAATTATCGAAATCAATATAGTAGATCGTTTTAGTATTTTTTGTTAAGGTACAACATTTATAATTACCACTTTAATAAGATTTATTTGTCGTCGTTGAGATTGCCAATTCCGTTATGTGTAAATTTCAAATTTGACAAAAGAAGACTGTAAACATATGTCATTTGGATTGATTTTTCAGTTCCTGAAATCGTGCACATAACGGAATTGGCAATCTCAACGACGTTGTGTAAAGTTGAATATAAGGTTTGATAATGCTATTAACTCAGCGTGCTAGTGACAACTATTGCATATCTGTCAAAGCGTGATAGAAGTTAATAGTTCTGTGTATAATTTATAATAACATCCTATAACCGACGTCGGTAAACGAATCGCACAGCTGAAGTGGAGATGGGTAGGTCACTTGGCGAGAAGTAGCGATGGGCGGTGGACGAAGCAGGTTACTGAATGGTGACAAGGGTGGTCGAGAAGATCTGCTGGGAGACCGCCGACAAGATGGTCCTACAACATCATCTGCCAAACCGCAACAAAGCAGTGGATGCGACTAGCACAGGACCGAGAAAGTGGCGTAATAAAGAAGAGGCCTATACCCATCAATGGGTGGACACGGGCTGAATAGATAGATATCCCAATTAATTTACGTCATAGTGGTGTTATCGGCACCAAAGCAATAGATATATTATTCCTAGTTCAAAAACGCGGCGATTGCAGCACATTGCGTGCAGCAAGGGTACCAACAGCGCCGTGCTCCCAATAATGAAACATTTCCAACAATTTTCTGTAACAACGGTAGTTGACGATAATTCTCCAAAAGGAAATCATTCCTTGGTCGCATGCCAGCTATAACGGACTGTAGAAAAATTCTGCAGTGTCGTTTATTTCTTGGTTATTACTTAATTTCGAGAGGAATGAGTTTTCATTTTATACGAAGCGATTATTTTTAGCGACGTTGTTATAAAGCCACAAAGAGTTTACGTTAAAGAGATTTTTATACCTATGGTCATTTACGATATTGCTGACTTAGTTTTTGAGTGAGTGGTTAATATTTAATAATTTGCAAAAAAAAAATATACAGTACCTACTGTTGGACAAATAGAGCCAAGTGATAGTTGTAAGGAATACAACATTTGAAGCTGTATACTAAGTGGTTGGTTATTAAAATAGCGTTTCGAAATTTCTACGGCCTTCTTAACTCAGTCGGTAGTGTCTCCGCTCAAGATGGGATTCGAATACCGGCGATGGTACCTAGCTTTTTGTGGATTTATCATATCCTCACTAATCCTCAGTGGTGGTTCTTTCCTATCTATATAATCCACTATTATTTTATTTTTATTTTTTTTATTTTATTTTAGGTTCGCCAACAGGTGTAGGATATAAATACCTACTTAAAGATAAACACGCCAGTGATAACAAATCGCTCGAGTATTCACCCAATTACAGGCAAACTCAACATGCATAATCAGAGTAACTGCTAACAAAAATATTAACTAAGTAGTTTACAAATAGTATATAGTACAATGTTTTATATAACCAAATTACAGACAGCAAAATTAAGCTACAAAATGATTCTATGGCAACATTGGCAATGGAATCTATGGCAACATTGGCCAAGTAAACAGTACGAATATAGTGCTCTTGGATTTTAAATAAAAAATATTGTTATATACGCACCAAAACAGTTGTTCTGTAAAGAATAGGTTAGGAGTGTAACCAGCCATCCAGGAGGAGAAGTTAAGAACCACAACACAACACCATTTCAATGCAATCGAACACCGGTAAGGATATTTTTTGACCGTTTATCTTTTGAAAACACTCAAAAGCACCAAAAATCCCGTTAAATATAACGGAGTACAGAACGCTTTAAACAGCTGATTGGACGAATTTTGATAACTGACAGCAGTGACATAAAGTCAGTAATGCCAACAACATAAATTGTTGCCAGTAGTCAACTATATTAAGAAATTAAGATCTGCATTGATAACAGCGCCATCTAATATCGATAGGTGAACAAGTTCGATTCTGTAATTCAACCAATTTCACTATTTGCCGTGAGATGGCGCAAATATAAAGTTGATAACAGAGTGTGAAAAATAACATTTAACCACTAAAACAATGACTAAAAACGGCAAAAGTACACCCAAATCAGACATTCAAAAAAATACACAGACTTGCTCTAAATGTAAAAGATTGGCAGATCCGAAAAAAAGTGTAGTATGCTCAGCATGCAAGTTACAATTTCACTTTGACTGTGATGGCTACCCGGAAACACTGTATAGAATACTAGAAACCCATAAGAAGGAGAAATGGAGATGTAAATCATGTATACAAAAAAATAAAAAACCCTGTTTGCTGAATAAATCTGCTTCACCATCATCAAGCAATGTGACCCTGAGGAAAAACAATATAGCAGCGCAAAGCTCTGCTCATTTAATGAAGAACATCCAGAATTCAGATCTGAATACACCCACGTCCATGAATTTCGAAGAAAGAGACGTCAGTCTACACCTAATAGTGCCTCCAGCAGAAAATAGAATTGAGACAGAACAAATCGAGCTTCTTGAAAGCCCTATCCCTACAAAAAATACGAGTAGCCCCAACTTAAGTATCAACATTCCAACGGAAAATTCCTTTGAGGCTCTATCGGAAGCAGAGGAGGAAGAAATTGAAAACCTGTCACAAATACCTGGTACACCATATGAGCTAAACA
Source organism: Thaumatotibia leucotreta (assembly GCA_025490895.1). Classification (NCBI taxonomy): domain Eukaryota; kingdom Metazoa; phylum Arthropoda; class Insecta; order Lepidoptera; family Tortricidae; genus Thaumatotibia; species Thaumatotibia leucotreta. The sequence continues at coordinate 9,189 of JALPQI010022690.1, forward strand.
GAAGTTTTCCTGAGTTGCGCATGAATAATAGCTACATTGTGGACGAAATGAAGCTTACTATTGAAAAACTTAAAGAAAAATTGGAATCAGCAGATCTAGAAATAGAAAAACTATTAGCTGAAAACAGTACACTCTCCAAACGACTAGCAGACAATGAGCTTAAGATAGAACAGCTGACTCAAATATGTAAAAACACCTCGACTAAGCAAAGCAAGAAACACCATAAGCACAAAAGCTCTGTAAATAGAACAAACTTAAATTTCTCTACCGATACTGAGGACAATCAAAAACGACTACCTTCATCAGATGCAAAGATAAATCAGCGACGATCTTTATCTACACCAGAAACGTCACCTATGAAGCATACCAATCCATCGCCGTCCAAGAAATCATGCACCGGAAACAAACACAGAACTAATAACATTTGTATGATAAGTTCCAACACACATAACAGTATTTTAAAACACGCAGACTATGTATTGGGTACGGTTCTCTAAATCATCTCCGAAAATTGTTTGTACGAATATTACATCGCAACCAATTTTTCGCATAAAGTCATTTCGCCGAAAGATCATGTTCCAATTGAATCTTATGAAATCGTTTCATTTCCCAACTAAATGGTTGGCAATTCTATCTTTGGGCTTGGTTTTTAATTGGAACTTTTTATAATACATATTTTCATGTGGTTTATGATTTAGTTAGCATTTAGTTAACTAAATAATTACCAATGTTTTTGGGTATGGTTTGGGGCGAATTTTATATAGGTATGTTTATGTATTTTTTACCGACTTCAAAAAAAGGAGGAGGTTCTCAATTCGACTGAATTATTATTATTTTTTTTTGTTGTATGTAATACCTGATATCTCCGAGAATAGTGAACCGATTCTAAAATTTCTTTTTGTGATCGAACGTGTATTACCCCGAGATGGTCCCATTGGCACCAAGTTGGGGTCTGATGATGGGATCCTGGAGAAATCGAGGGATCTCTTCAAATGTTATAGGTACATGTATGGCGCTTTTGGTAATTTTCATTAATTTACAAGAATTTGCATTCAGAAAGTAGGATTTGAGGAAACCAATGATGGAAACAAATCGGGAATCTTGGAGAAACCGGTTGAAGTCGTTTTTTTTAAATTTTTAATTTGGTGATTATTTAATAACAGTTTACACGGGGTTTTAAATTAATGTTGATAAACAATTGGAAGTCGGGTTCTAAATAGTATTTTAGATGAAACTGATGAGGGAACGCAATGCCGAGGGAATAACAAAAGAGTCGGTTCTGGCACTCGTCGGCCGCTGCCGCGGCACGCTCGCTTCGCTCGCTCGGCTCGCGCGCTGTATGGTCGCAGTTGAACCTAACACTCCTCCTCGCTTCGCTCGTCGTCGTACCTAACAGGACTCTGTGAAATGTTTTTTTAACGGTATTTTTTTGTAGGCAAGTTCAGAAACATGCTAAACAACAACAGTAGGTAAAGTGCTGGTGTTTAGTTTCTTAGAGTAGTCAGAAATCTGCATATATTTTTTGACTATGGTTCTTTTTAACTAATTAGCTTCATATTTGTCTAAGACAAGTACATGAGCAATCATAATTTTAAAGATCTGTTTACATGTGTATTTTTTACTTAGTTCAAACACTGGTGAAACGTTATTCGTGTAATAGTTGTTAGGCCTAGTGAAAGGTTTGACAAATGATCAGTATGCTAAAAGCATTGTGACATTACAATAATCCGTTTTATAATAATTCTGCCAAATGAAACGTTGTCATACAAAAATTTGCTAAGTGTTGGTTGTCAAAGTGAACCATCGGCGAAATGTTGGTTGGCAAATGAAATTCGGACAAAAAAAGTTCGGAGAAAAGGCAGAACCCCATTGGGTACAGAATATAACATTTGTCATTATCCCTATCCTGGCGCTGGGATTAGATATTTAATGGAAAATTTAAACACGAAAATCACCGATTTCACAAAAAAAGATTATTGCATAATCTTCATAATCTTCATAGGGGACTTTAACGAAACAAAAAGTTATGCAAGTTTAATACACTACATTAGAAATACCCTGATAAAATTAACTCACACAAATATTATAGTCTGTAACCCACATTACAGACATTATGTACATTTAAGTTAAATAATTCTTCCTATTTATATAATTCAAGAGTAGAGACTTTTAACCATTTATTGTATAATGATAACAACAAATATGAATATATGTACTTGCTAGATAGTAACCGTAACCTCTCTTATGACCATAGTATGTTTTCATTTAAGACCGGAAGAGTTAGCAACCACGGGATTAGGATAATTTTCAATGACATCTGCAACTATATGTTGATAGTTGACGCGGATAACACGCCAGAAACTTTGAATGTATCTGCGCCTCGCAATGAGCACTTAGATAACAACACAGACCCGCGTAATTCAGCAGATTTTTTTCGTGAATAATTTTAATGCTCTGTACCAAAACATTCGAAGCATAAAAAACAAATGCCACCTATTAGAATCATTAACAGATGAAGTTCAAAACATTCATGCTATCTGCTTGTCTGAAACCTGGATAACTACATCCAAACATGAACTGTCAATCCAAGGATATACACTTGCATCTAAATACTGTCGCTCTTATAAAGAAGGCGGCGGGGTATGTATATTATTAAAACAGAATATAGACTACGTCGAATGTAAAGACATTGTGAATATGTCTATTGAGTCATTGTTTGAAACATGTGCTGTGAACCCGAAAGTCCTCTCAACCGAGCGTATACATCATAGCCGAAAAGTACGTGAAGCTATAGAAATTAAGAAACATCGGAATTTTAATCAAAATGAGGGGCAAGGAATCTCGTCCGCGTGGAATCCCGTGATTTACAAATGTAAGCGTGGTGAAACATCCATTTTAAAGCCTTTGGATGTTGTGAGTGTTGTGTGTAGACCTAGTGACAACCCTAGCCTAGAAGTGAATAATCAAGATCAAGTGCGGGTAGTTCGAAAAACCCGCGCAGCTCGAAGGTGTTGATACATTCTCTCGCCAGTCTGCCTGCGACCACGGGTGTAACGTCATGCCCGAAACGTCAGGATATAATTAAACGTAAGTTTACGCGATTAAGACCCGTTTGTCTTTAAAATATGATGTGCTGTGAAGATAAACCAAATAAAATTAATTTTAATAAATATATATTGGTCAAATTGCACTAGATCACCAGATCAGTTTTATGATGCGTTAGAAAAGTTAATGCAATATCTTCAACTAAAATACAGCAAACATTATAATTGGAGGTGACTTTAATGTCAATGTCTTGAAACAATCTAAATGCTCAAAAACACTTATGGCGCTAATGAAAAGTTTTAATTATCATCAATCTGTCAAAGAACCGACTAGAGTAACAGAGAACAGTGCTACATGCATAGACCTTATATTTAAGAATTTTCAAAGACATAACTTTGCTCTTGAAGTACATGACTATGGCCTGTCCGATCATAAAGGGATAATTATTAATATTCCATGTATCAAACTAGACCAAAGAAGTACGTGGACTGTAAGAAAAAGGTTGTACAACGAAAAAAATTGTGTATACTTTAGGTCGGAATTATGTAAAATTAATTTTAGTGACATTAGTCATGTAAACAAAAACGTAAATTATAATTATAGTAAATTCCATGACGCAATTCATAGAGTCCTAAATAAATGTATGCCAAAAAAAAATATAAAGATAAAAAACAAAAATAAAAAACCATGGTTAACTAAGGGTATCAAGATTTCATGTAGGCATAAAAGAGTACTAAAAGCCTTTCTATCCCAAAATAATAATAAAACTTAGGAATATGAAAAGGCATTAAAACGAGCAGTTTTAGCCTCAAAAAGGCTCCAAAATATACACATGATGAACAAATCTGATAATATGGTAAAATCAATGTGGCATATTGTAAAACGCGAAACTAATAAAATAAATGTAAAAACCAGACATAACGTAACATTAAATTACCAAATGATGTACTTAAAGGTCCATTAACTTACCTAATAAACCAATCAATCACGGAAGCTACTGTCCCAGACGCTTTAAAAATATCGATTATAAAACCAGTACATAAAAAAGGCAGTAAAAGCGAATGTCAAAACTACAGGCCTATAGCTTTGCTCTCTACATTTTCAAAAATATTTGAAACTGCCATATCTAGGCGACTTTACTCGTTCTGTGAAAAATTTTACGTTTTTAGCGACTATCAATACGGTTTTAGAGAAAAAAGGTCAACTACGCTTGCGGTATACAAGTTTGTACAAGAAATCCTAAATATTATAAATGATCGGAAATATGCAATAGGCGTCCTGCTGGATATGAGCAAAGCTTACGACCACTGAAGAAATTAAAAAGTGTTGAAGTAAGAAGTAAAGCCCACGACTGGTTTTCCTCATATCTAACAAATCGCGTACAGTACGTAGAAATAGAAAATTACAACTATGTCACTGGTGAAATATGTCAAATCCGATCACTACCATTAAAAGTACAACAATCAATTCCACAAGGCAGTGTCTTAGGTTGTATCTTATTCCTGATTTACATCAACGACCTACCTAAAATAATAAAAAGTCCGTGCACCATGTTCGCAGATGACATCTCTTTTATGATACCGTGCCAAAACGAACTGAACCTAAATGCAAAACTGGATAGCATGATAATGGATATCATCACCTGGATGAATGATCACAATCTACAAATTAACTTTGAAAAAACCAAAATAATGCAATTCAAACCATACCAGAAGCGCGCAATGATTGTCGATTACTCATTTAATAACATGAAAATAGAATCAGTCACATCAACAACATTCTTGGGTATAAATATAGATACAACACTTAACTGGAAAGATCATATAAATAAAATAACCAGTAAATTAAGTAGCTTCACGTATGCTTTGTACAATCTCAAAAAATGCACTAATATAAGCATAGCGACAAGCGCATACTACGCATATGCCCACGCGTGGCTACAGTACGGTATCGTGCTGTGGGGAAATAGTACAAATATAGCGCAACTATTTATACTGCAAAAGCGTTGTGTCAGAATTTTAGCAAATATAAAACCAATGGAAAGCTGCAAAACATATTTTATAAATTTTAAAATCTTAACTCTTGTGTCAATATACGTTTTAGAAATGTGTCTATTTGTTAAAAATAGCTACCTACCACATATTCCAACAATACTCCCGCGCTCAGAACTTGCGCCCAAAAACAAAACTAGCTACCCCCGATACAACGCTACAAATGATACGCAAGAGTCCCCACGGTATGGCAATAAAAATTTATAATAAAATCCCCAATTCCGTTAAAGACATTGAGGACTATAGGCTGTTCAAAATTAGGATTAAGACGTATTTAACAAAAAAAGCATACTATACACTAAATGATTTCTTCAACGATTTGAACGACGAGTGGATATAAGTCACAATAATGTAATGTGAGAAACTTAACCAGACTGAGCCAAAAATACCAAACTTAGGTGTAAATTTAGATATTTAAATGAATATGTTGCAATGTAAATCTGACTATTTAATAATTTTGTTGTGTAGTTACCAGTATTAAAACATAAGTTGTAATGCATGCCTCCCTATACAATTAAGTACTTTGTAATTGCTGTGCCCTTACAGGGTTCATGTGAACTGTAATACTATTTAAGATCCTTATACTTACATGAAAGCAATAAACGATATGATTATGATTATGATTATGATTATGATTTTACATTATAGATAAATTGATATTAAATAATTCTGAAACTAGATGATCGTAAAATTCGTAATAGGTCTCCGTAGTTAATTAACAAAACAGAATGGAACTCTTTGTAAGATCGTGTTAGAATCTCACCATTTGCTTTGAATTTGTGTAAGCATGTTTTAAATTGGTTCTGTGACATTTTACCCACATACCCACAACAGAAGTGTGGTTTGAGCTGACCTTAGGACTAGGTCGATTTGTGTAAATACTGGAGCAAGTGCGTTTTAGAGTGGAGATCCCTGCTCGGCAGAAAAAGATACGGGCGATATAAAAGAGCAGTATCCGTACCATGACTATTCAAGTGTTGGTTACGTTAGGTTTTACTGGATACGTAAAGTATTCAATTGCGTTCTCACTTATTTATTGGAGCGAGCCCGAAGGCCTGCTTTACGTATCGAGTTAAGTCTAACCGATACTTCCCAAAGCCAGAGCACCGAGAGTCGCCGGAACCTCGGGGCCATTTTTTGTTTGTACTCATCATTTTTTAGGGGGAGTTTATGCCATAATCGCCACGCTTGGCAGGCAGGTTGGCGATCGCAGTTTAGTACACCGCAACCCCCCCGACGACCTGGTAAAGGTTGCGGGTGTCCAATGGATGCGGACAGCTCACGACCGATCTTTGTGGAACTCTCTGGGGGAGACATATGTCCAGCAGTGGACGTCAATTGGCTGATGATGATGATGATAATGATTCCTAACCCATGACATGGCTACAGGGCTAGCTTGAACGGTGGGCGAACACAGGTTGATGATGAAGAAAAAGATGCTATAAAAGCGCGATTTCAAAGGTTCCCTACATCAGAGACGAGAAAATGTGATAATACAAAAGTGAACAATACCCAGATGTTGCCATATTGCAGCTAGTTATAGACAGTAATTGACAATTTTAATAATAAAGTTTTGTTTCCGGAAAATGGGGAAAGCGTGCCACCTCTCAAAAGTTTGTACACTTGCGAAACTTCGCTAATATTTCATTTAATCGTTTAAGTTTCTTTCGCTATTTTATTTTTTGTCTTATGTTTTTGGTAATGATATACTTTAGGATGTTTTAACGGTTAAGAGGCCCAGGGCGATCAAATTGTCGAGTTTTTTAGGAATCCGTAGTAAACAAGGAGCCCTTATTGATATCTGAGCGTTTCAACCGCCCAATTTTGGTGGCATAATGTTTGCCGAAGTTTCTAAACGTCTCAATATTATACTTCGTCATTTGTATAAGGTACCGTGCCTCCTTGAATAGACAACGTAGCACTTTGTAACGTATAGAAACTTCGGCAAAAATGATGCCACCAAATTAGGCGGTTGAAACGCTCAGATATTCACCCTATAATTTCTGTCTGTCCGTCTGCCTGTCTGCAGTGGCCGCAGCATAGCTTAGTGGCCTAGAAATCTGTAATTTGATAAAGATATACAAATTAATCAAGCTGACAAAGTGGTAGAATAAAATATCCAAAAAAAATACTACTCCAAAATTCATGTACCTAAGTAGTAGTGTAGGTAGTAAAGTAGAGATGTTTTTTTTATTTTGCTGTAATGGTACAGTGTTGGGTATAAATGCATAGGTCTTTTAAAAATAATAAGGGCCTCAAAAGATTTTTTTTTTTCAGTTAATATTTTCAGAGATAGGTCCACTAGAATAAAAATAGGTAATTGTGTCGCGGGTGGACGATCTAAGTTCATGATTTGTAATATTTTCTTCTTCGGTTACCGCGAGGATTACTCATGAAATAAAACTATGAAAACTGATAAACTCGCGTATATTAACTAATTTTAACTTCATTCATTGATGGAGGTAGATCTATCAAATTTCCTCCATTGTCAGTCATCCGCAGACCACGAACCCTGTAAAGTGTACGACACGTCGGAATGAAGTTAAAATTAGTTAATATACGCGAGTTTCTCCGTTTTCATAGTTTTATTTCATTCATGATTTATGAATATTAAACAAAGTTAGTCTCTAACTTTTCATTCGAAATATGAAACAAATCATGAATAGTGGGTTTATACAATAATTTCAAAGAAAACTATTTCGAACATAATCGGGCCAGCCATTTTGAACAACTACAAAACCCTACACTGAGCATGGGTAACACCTCTTGGCCGTTTTTATTTTTTATTTAAAACGAAAAACATTTTGCATAGTGCTTAAGAAGTACAGCGGCGTTCAGAATTGCATGGACGATTTATGAATGAATTCATTCATTTCATAAACTGTCCATGCAATTTTGAACCCGACTGTACATGCCCGACTTATGCAAAAAGGTAAACAATTTTAATACTTAATGCAATTTAACCAATTGATGTAACAATAATATCTACAAATGGGTTTATTATTTTTATTGCCTTTGGTTAACTAGTCATAAAATAAATCTCCCTGACACACGTTGATCACGCTATAAATATTTCGAAACGTCGGGATGTAATTAATATACTCTCATTCGTACGAGAACACAAATATTTTCGCGACAAACTATATTGCTATTTACTACCATAGGATAATAGAAATTCTATTATTATATCGAATCACCAGATGTGACCCTCAACCCTCAAGTCGCAGGTGCTACGGGGTACTCATTGGGGAATTGAAGGCAATTTCGGAAGCAAGATAAATACGAACTTGTACGGCAAAGTAACTATGACGTTTAATTATTATGTCAGCAATTGATTAATGAATGTTACTTGGGAAACGAAGGAACGTCGTTAGAAAAGATCGCCGTATCGCGTCTAGTTTATTACCCCAGAGCATTTAGCCATACGCCAAAACAGATTAAAAATATGCATAGTATTATCTACTTTAAAATTCATGCATTTATTCTTTAACTAAAAGTTGTCTGAAACAGATCGCTTAAAAGCTTCAAAACCACTCGTTTTTCCTTTTACTCTTGATATTGTACTTTATACTATTTTTATTGTGTATTTGTGTAGTAAAGAGTCATTTTATATTTTAATGTAACAAGATGTTGGGACGACCTGGACCCCTTCGTCATCAATCAATAGGCTGAGTTGAGGAAATTCCAAGGGATAGCTTTTGCCCAGCAGTGGGACACCATTATAGGCTAAGTATTATACTGTAGCCTCTTGATTTTCAGTTCAAAATTATTCGAGTGTAAAACGCACGTACGCCGAAATTCGAAATTTCGTTCTAGCTAAAAGTATCTAAACGATTTTGATCCTTATGTCTCGGATATACGTCCCAAAATGTAGAGTATTTAGGACATTTGTACATTGTGATACCGTAATTATTAGCTTATTAGAGAGAATTAGGTTATGTTAGCCGCAGGATCGAGTGATGGATGGACGGACAAGGTGGACGGACGGAACTGGCTAATGCCGCGTTTCCATTTAGCGTTCAGAGTGCTTACTATGAGTTGTTCCGCGTATTAAAGCGGACTTAATTTATCCCGCTCGTACTGGCATATTAGTGCGAGCGAGCCGGAGAGAAAGTAAACCCATGGTAGGTATGGCTACTGATAAAAAATTTGCGGAAAAACGCAAATTTCACCCAAGTTCGAATTCACTTCGAATCCTTGTCTTCTAAAAATGGAATGTTAATATTTTAGTCATGGTTTTCTTCTGTTAATTAGATGCCTATTCTGATGAATATTTTCTATTTTGTGTTGTCAGCACTAGCGACGTTACCCATAGTAATTGATAAACATATAAATAATTAAATATACAATCTTTGAACATTTTACACAAATCGACCTAGTCCCACGGTAAGCTCAATTAAGACTTGTGATGTGGGTACGGCGACGATATATATAATAGATAGATACATATACATACTTAAATACATAGAACGCCATAACCAAGGAACAAATACTTGTGATACATAAATACACAATAAACGCCCTCGCTGGGATTCGATCCCGAAAACTCCAACTTCCTAAGCATGACGGGATATGTTGAAGTCAAACGACGAGAAACAATAAAACAATGAAATCATTAGTCTACTTTAGTCACAAGAAACATTTTTCAAGTTGAAATATGAATTGTATCCGTTTGTTCTGTAAGTGATAAATATTCTCAGAAGGAAGTGACTTGAAAATGGTTTTCCGTCGCTCAGACTTTGATCTGTCTGTATTTCCGATACGCGGTCCTAAAGAGATTTAAATTTTTTAAATGCGGTAATATAATTTCTTCTTATAAATTCAGCCACTGTAGCCTAGTTGGTAACGACCTTGTCTACGAAGCTGAAGGTTCCGGGTTAAAATCCGGCGAGGGCATTATATGTGTATTTATTTATCATACATGTATATTGTTACATATTGTATGTAACTACGTATACAATAGATAGATATATAGATGCTTAAATACAAGCCATGAGCCAGAAGCAAATATTTATGATTAATAAATACACACCTAGGTTGATTTGAGTAAGATGTCCAAAAATATTTATCAATTTATTTATTTAATTTCGGACATTACTTTTAAAAATGCAAAGGCGAAGGAATAATTATGTACAACATTTGTACAATTATTACATGAAACGTACCTATT